>RJWK010071075.1:0-10763 GCA_004363435.1 Platanista minor
CCCCCCCCCCCCCACCACATTACTTTTTAAATGGAGACAATAATGGGATCTGCCCAGTAGAGTTCTTTCAAGGTTTTGGAAATCAGTGCCTGTAAAGTGCTGAGATGAGACGTGGAACTTAGTAAGCACTGTGGAAGCATAAATTCCTCAGGGCTCCCTCTGCCTGGCTGACCCCAGATGGGTTAAGTGACTTCTCCACCCCACATTTCAGGTGGGTGCTCAGGTCAGGTGAGAGAGCTGGGGCTTGGGGTCAAGGGTGTTAGATCCAGTAAGCTATCACTGCCAGAGTTGCTTTTCCAGATCAACAGGTTTCTTGCCACACCTGCATCATGAGGCCGAGAAGTGACACGGGCTCATTATTAAAATCTGTCCATTGTTTTCCAGTTTAATTCCAGCTGAGGATGGAAGCCACAGCCCCTTTCTTCACTTCACTTATTGTGGTTACCTTCAAGATGTGACCTTGAAACACCCTTGAACCGCCCCTTCCTTGGGAAGGATAACCCCGAAACTGCCCAAGGCCACGTCCTGCCCAGCAGGAGCTTTGGGGCCCCAGGAGGAGGAAGGGGCACTGAGCCTCAGAGGGGCACCCCTAGACTGTTTTGAGACCCCTCCCGGCAGCAATGGTGTCGGGAGTGGGGCTCAGCTCTCAGGAGCTCAGTGTGTCTCTGCACCGTCTGAGGAAAGAGACCGTCTCTGGACCTCTCATGCGGAGAACCTCAACCCTGAGCACCACCCACAGTCTCCGCCTGTTTGTGGGGATGCTAAGCAAACTCAGGTCTTCTAAGCAAATCCATCCTGGGAGGAAAGAGAGGTGCCTTGGCCTGAGCTCGGACTCCTAGGCTTATTTCTGGATTCACCCGGTGACTTTCTGGTCTTGGAGTCCTTCAGCCTCCCTGGGATTTTCTCACTTGCCTCTGAAATAGGCATCTGAGAAGCCACCAAGCCCCTAAGCCACAGTGGGGAGCTGACAGTGTCCAGGAGTGGCTGGTCCTCCTGCTACTGAGCGGGGGAGAGTATCGACCAACACTCCCTCCTCCTCTTCCCCCCGTCCCTTCTCCTCCCTGGATAGTAAGGGACAGAGTCCATTTCTGAGCCACAGTCAAGAGATTTGGAAAGTAACTGAAAAGTCCTACTTACTCAAGAAAAAGTCTTTAGAAAGAACTCACCTATCTTTAGACATTCTTTGGGCTCTAGCCTTAATTTGCCGTCACTGGGCAGTCAACACGGGGGGCAGGACATGCCGTCCCTGTTGCTGGAAAGCTTAGAGGGTGAATAAATTAGAATTCCTGTCGTAGAACTGTGCAGGACCCAGCAAAATATCTTCATCAGGGTACCGTTTACAATCTGATACCCCGAAGGCAGCAGCATTTCCTGTGGTTTAGTAGGAGTCTGAGCAGGAATAAATTGCTGCAGCCTTTTCATTGGAAAAAAATCCTGCCCCAGATGCTTTGCCACCACAAGTGCCTGCTGGCCGGACCCAACCTTCTTTAATAAAGCTCCTTCCTGAGGCTTTGAGAGCAGAACTTAATGAACCGGGCAGAAGAGAGGACAAGGTTGGTGCTCGATATTAATGCTGGGATGACGGGAAGGGGAGGCTGGTCTTTTCTGTGCTGGGTGTAGCCCTCACCCCAGGGAGAGCTGTAACGTGAGGTGACCTTATACCGTGGACGGCTTCTCTCTGCAGCACAGACTAATGTCCATTTCAAGAGCAACTTCTGCCTGGCCTGGGGGGAGGAGCAGGGTCACAGCCAAATGTCAGAGGAGACCCCTGCTCTCCAGGCCTGCAGGCAGCCTAGAGCGCTTAGCGACCTGCATGTTCCCGCCGCAGCGTGTGACATCCGGCCCCAGGCACATTCTACGCAGCGTGGGGCACGGCAGTGATGCTCTGTAAAGGGGTGAGGGTTTGCTCTTTGAGAGTCTAAGACCCATCCATGGCTGGGATCCGCAGGAACGTTTCAGGACGTGGTCCAGGGCAAGAGCTGCTCAGGACCTGAAGGGGGTAGGGGCGAAGGCCCCCAGAAGAAATCTGCCCTGCTGCTGGGGCCTGACCTGTGGGAGCCCTCGCATCCCCGGCCCTGGGTGTGGTGACCTGTCTCCCTGCTCCCCCTCAGCTTATCAAGGTGAAGGGGAAGACGGGGCGGGGGGGGAGGGGGGCATTCACCTTTATCACCAGCTGCCGAGGACGGCTCTTCCCAGGTTTGGGGTTCTGGACTTCAGATGTGGGTTTAAGACTGAGCACGTTGAACACTGTGGCAGACGGCCAGGAGGGGAGGGGGCTCAAGCTTAGGGTGAATGAACTGCGGACCTCAGGGGGGTTCAGCCAACGGATGACATGGGGGAGGTGAAGCGGGGGAAGGGGCAGGAAGTGGGCAGTCGTTTCAGACCGGGTCCTGGGCCCCTCCCCTGCTGCTGATGCAGAAGGGAGGGGACACGCCAGCCGCCACTTGACACCCAGCTACCTCTCTGTTAGGGCACGGCCACCACCCACCCACTGACAGTGCTGAAGTGTGGAGGGGGCGGGTTTGCCCAGCATCCCTGCAGCGGCAGCGGGCGGAGGGGCTCACGATCCGTGGGACCGACCTGGTGTGGAACCGGGCTCCGCCTCTGGATTCGTGGCTACAGAGGAGAAAAAGACTCTTGCTTTGGAGGGAGACTGCTGAGATCTAGGTTCCATCACTTACCATCTGGCAGCCTGGGGAAAGTCTCCAACTGTCAGGGGCCCATATGACCGCGCATGCTCAGAATGGCAGCGCGTGACCGGGGCGGCTTTCAGGAGGCAGGAGAGGTCCTGGTCCTCTCACTGTCTCCCCCGAGTGAGAAATGAAGCCTCCCAAGTCGTAAGCCTCTGAGACACACCTTCAGAGGCAGAAGGCGCTCAGATGTGCGTGTCCAAATGTGGGGACGCTGGGCTGTGAGCCGCGCTGGAAATTGGAAACAGTGACACTAATGGTGTCACTCGGGGAAGTTATGGAGGCTCCTCGTATTGTTGCGGTGCGTGCTCCACACGCCTGGAGTCCCTCGGTAAGAGCGACCCACGTCCCGTCCCCACCGGGACACCAAGGAATCACCAACACCAGATATAAGGTATAGTTAGGAGGATTTAATCGAGCGCGCACACACACACACACACACACACACACACACACACACACACACACACACACACAAACTGACCGGTCAGGGTCCCACTCAGAGAGAAGTGAGACCCCGACCAAGGGTCGGGTAGGGTTTTTATATCTTCCAGGAGGCGGGAAGTCCCTAGGCGGGAAGGCGCTATTTGGCCAATCAGGACCCTGGTTCCTCGCACTTTAAGCAAGCAAGGCAATCTTTTACAGAAGCTGAGTCATGCTGAGTTTCCTCTTATTCTTGTTCCTTCTGTCACATTCCCCCCCTTTTCTAGAAAATAATCAAATCCTTGATTCAGGATTTTCAGTATTTAGGGGGTCATAATGCTTCTGAAGGACCAGGATTTTTACTTCACTTATTTTTTGCCTTATAAACTGAACCATGGCATTCACAATACATGGTCTAATCATTAGTCCAAGAAACAGCAATATTATTGGGCCTGCTATGGCCGTGAGGAGGGTTGATAACCAGGGTGACCATGAGAACATTCCTAAGGCAGCACATAACCCTCCTTCCTTAAGGAATAGCAAATCTAGACCCCTTCTATTTTGTAGTACTACTTCAGCCAAGGAGTCAATTTGGTCTTGTAAAGTTGAAATAGATGAAGTCAGATGTTTGAGATCTGCATCTATTAGGCTCCCCAGAGTTTTTAAAATTCTGGTGGCTGGTAATTAATCCGGCAGTGCCAATAGCGGACGAGCCTGCAAAACCTAGCCCTACAAGTAGGGGAATAACTATGGGGATGGCTCGTCAGAACCTCTGATTTCCCAGTAGATGGGATCTTCCTTCGGCTCCCCCATATAAATAGACCTATGGTAAGATCTGAACCAGGACACAAACTTCAGTCATAGGATTACATTGCCGAGGATTAGCCTGACAATTTTTTCCCCCCGTGTCTCTCTGAAGTTTGATTAAGTGATCCTTACTATTGCTAGTGATCCATGGGGATATAGTTTCACAACCCCAAGCCCCAAAGAAGTACTGTCTGTCCAGAGTGCATTCTGGGCTTCCTTCCCCTGGACATGCATACCACTGTGTACTTTTAAGTGTGCTGGCTATCACAGGGTTTTTGCAACCTAGGAGCGTTCCCTCATAGAAAGTTCCCTAGCCTGCGAGTCCCCATCCCATTACATTTGTTTTCATGAGTGTACAGAGGTCAAACTTTAGACAGGGGTTGGTTGAGTAGGTCTCATTTTGGGCTATGATTTGCCCAGTTACTCCATTTGTTAGTGTCCATGTAAAGGGATATCCTTCCACCTGCCCCAATCCCTCTCCCCAGAGTAACACATATATACAGCCCCAAATCACTTGCGAATAATGCGCAGCTTTAGTGGGTCGTGTGGATGAGCCTGTGTCTTCCATTCTGCTGGATCCTCTTCCTCCTTCTCTGCAGTGTAGTCTTTCTTTAGCCTGCTATAGTGAATCCAGGTCCGGACACCGTCAACTTTAACAGCGGTCGGGGTGCTTAATACAATCAGATGGGGGCCAGTCCATTTGGTTTCCAAGGTCTGGGGGTTATGCTTCTTAATCCAGACTAAGTCTCCAGACTGGAAGGCATGCGGAACAGCAGGGGGTAAGGAGAATGCATCTTTTAACATGGGGTTAACCAGATTCTGGAAGCGCTGCAAGGCTGAGAGGTTATTAGATTTTCTCTTTTTGCCAGTAGGTGGAGCTCTCCCTCACCCGAGGCAGAAGCGGAGGAGGAGCTCCAAACATTATTTCAAAGGGGGAAAAACATTTTTTATATGCGGGTACATCTTATTCGTAAAAGAACCATCGGGAGGGCTTCTACCCAATTTTGGCCAGTCTCCACCAGCAGTTTGGTTAATGTTTCCTTCAAGGTCCTATTTAATCTTTCTATCTGGCCTGAACTCTGGGGTCTATATGCACAATGTAGTTTCCAATTTATTCCTAGGATTCTGCTTGCTTTCTGAGTTACTTGTGCCGTAAAGGCTGGTCCATTGTCTGTCCCTATCTGGAGCGGCAGTCCATACCTAGGGATGATCTCCTGTAGCAGTTTTTTACTACTGTGGCTGCAGTTTCTTGTCTTGTTGGCCAGGCTTCCACCCATCCTGAGAAGGTGTCAATAGCTGCCAGAAGGTACTTATATCCATATTTTAAAGTCCATTTCCCAGAACCGGCCCACCTCATTACCTCGATACCGGTGTAGGTCCTGATGTTGCATATTGGCTCAGCATCTTTTACCAACAGAGCAGTGGCTGCAATCTGTCTTACACAAGGTGGCCATCCAGATGCCACTGGGTCAAGTTGTTTAGAGAGATAGGTTATCGGTCTCCGCCAGGGTCCAAGCCTCTGGGTTAGCACTCCCCTAGCCACTCCTAGGCGTTCTTCTATAAACAAGTCAAAAGGCTTGTTGGGGTCGGGGAATGCCAAAGCCGGAGGAGAGGTGAGGGCTTCTTTAATTTTTTGAAAAGCCCTCTCTTGAGTATCTGTCCAGCTCATCTTGGTGGCCTCGGGACCGTTTTGGCCAGTGCCCTTTAATGTTTCATATAACGGTTTGGCCAGTTCAGTAAATTTAGGTATCCAAAGTCGGCAATAACCTGCCATTCCTAAAAATTCTCTTAATCCCCTCTTGGTAGGAGGGGTGGATATAGACAGGATGGCTTGGGGCGAGCTTTCCCCAGCCATCTTTGTCCTCCTTCTAGGACATATCCTAAATAGTTTACCTGTTCTTGGCAGATTTGGGTCTTCTTTATTGAGAGCTTATAGCCTAGGTCTTGTAGCATGTTTATCAAACCTTTTGTTCCTTTTAGGCAGGATTGAATAGTTTCCCCAGCCACTAATAGGCCATCCACATATTGTAATAATGTTACCTCGGGGAACTGGTTATGGAATGGTTGCAGATCCCGATGGAGAGCCGTAGTGAAGAGGGTGGGCGAGTTCTTGAATCCCTGAGGCAGCTGAGTCCAGGTTAACTGTGTTGGTTGTCCCCTTGCATCAGTCCATTCAAATGCAAACAGAGGCTGGCTGTTAGGGGCCAGTGGCACGGAGAAAAATGCATCTTTTAAATCTAAAACAGAGTAAAATTTTCTCTCTGGTGACAGTAGACTCAGAAGAGTGTAAGGATTGGGCACTGTAGGGTGTATATCGATTATCCAGTCGTTTACTGCCTGCAAATCCTGTACTGGACGGTAATCTTCGCTGTTAGGCTTTTTAACAGGAAGAAGAGGCGTATTCCATTGAGGATGGCAAGGGGTTAAGATTCCTGCCACTAGAAGTCGGTTGATATGAGGTGTTATCCCCTTTCTTGCTTTTTCAGTTAGGGGATATTGTCTTAATCGAATTGGGGTGGCTCCTGCTTTTCATTCTACTACTACCGGTATTCGATGGGCCGTGGCTCCAAAGGGATGGTCTTCTGCCCAAACCATGGGGAATTCCTCTTGTAATTTAGTCAATGGAGGATTATCCCCTGGGTATTTTTCTTGTTTTGTTTCCTTCTTCCTGTAAAGGCAGAGTGACCAGAATAGCGGGAGGCTTGTCTGGCCCAAATGCAAATTCAAACCTCCTTTATCAAGTTTTACTGTAGTCTGTAAATGTTGCATGAAATCTCGTCCCAAAAGTCCTTCATAGGGACAGTCAGGCATAACTAGGAGAGAGTGGGTGACCATCTGTTTGCCCCAGTCGACTTTCGGTCGGTGGTCCGTGAACAGTGTTGTGTGCCAGTGGCACCCTGTCTTCTTAAGGGCTCTCGTGGGCCTGACATTTGTCCTTTTCTTTTAGGCTGGAAGCCAGATCTTTTCTTTTCCCGGGATTTATCATTTAGGACTGCCGCCATTACTCTAGATACCTGTCTTAGCTGTCTTTTTCCAGTTTCATCTCTATCATTGTAGATTTTTAAGGCTATTTCTACTAATTCTGATAAATTGTTTCCTTTGAACCCATCTAGTTTTTGTAATTTTTTTCGGATATCCGGGGCAGATTGAGTCACAAAGGCCAAGTTAATTGCCCGTCTGTTCTCCGGTGCCTCAGGGTCTATGGGGGTCCATAGTCTATAAGTTTCCATTAGCCTCTCCAGGAAAGCAGCTGGAGATTCAGTGGTTCCCTGGGTCACCTCTGTAACCTTGGACATATTAGTTGGCCTTCGCGCTGCCTCCCGGAGTCCCGTTAATAGAGCCTGGCGAAAATGGGCCAAAGCCTGCCTCCCTTCTCCCGTATTAGGATTCCGTTCCGGGCGGGTACTAGGGAGTACAGCCTCAGTGAGGTTGGGGTTATCAGTGGGCCGTCCATCTGGACCAAGTACCTGCTTACGGGCCCCCCACATGATCTTTTCTCTTTTTTTTCCCGTGGTAAACAGGACTTGCAACAGCTGTTGACAATCGTCCCAGGTCGGCTGATGAGTTACAAATATTGTTTCTAGCAGTGATATTAATGCTTGCGGTTTCTCAGAGAATGGGGAGTTTTGTAATTTCCAATTATATAAGTCAGTCGTGGAAAATGGTGCATAGATAAGGAAAGGTTGTACCTCCCCAGGCCTAGGTGGCTGCTGCCGCAGGGGCAGAGCAGTAGGCAAAGGCTCGGTTGGTAGGTCCCTAGACCGGGTATGTGGTCTCCTAGGCCGACCTGGGAGGATATCTTCCGGAGGAGAGACATAAGGAGGGGGAGGCGCAGATGCCTCGAGAGAATGAGAGTCTTCAACCTCCTCCTCCTCTTGTAAAAGAGGAAGAAGAGGTTTAGGGTCTTTAACATTCGTTTTTTTCCCGTCAGCCATTTTGGCAGCGCATATGTTATTTTTACATTTTGTTCTCTTTATATTTGCGGCTCCCGAGACGGGGGCAGCCAAGGTTTTAACCAACTGGGCGGGGCTTCTACAAGGCCCCGCCAGCATTCAATATAAGGAATTTGATCATCATGTACCTTAAAGGTAACCTCTTCTACAGCAACTAGAGTTGGGAGAGAGAACGTACCTTCAGATGGCCATCCCACCCCAAATGGTGGCCATTCTAGTTCGCAAAAAGTGCGGAGAGTTCCCGGAGACACGGAAGCCCCGAATCCGCTGGCGATCTGGCGGAAGTCCCTGAAGTGACTCAGAATCAGGCCCAGGGGTGTTTGCATCTTGGACTCACCCTGTCCCATTGTTGAATTCTGTAGATTTAAGGGTTTTAGTACAAAGCCAGAGAATCCAAGCAAATGTAAGAGAGCACACACAAGCGACAAGAAGCAAAAAGAAAGGGGAACAACAAGTTTCCACACAATCCCAGTTCAAAGTCGGAGCTGCGGAATGTCAGAACCGACTTTGAATTCCCAAGGAGGAACCGTGGCGTCCCACAATTCCCCCTGGCTCCAGGCTTAGCGTCGCGTCCGACTAGCCTTAATGGAGCCTTCTAGTTTTCTTGCCGGCAAGCCAAGGGTCGCAAACTTACCCGACGAAGGAGCAGGCGGTGGTTTCAGCGGAGGGACCCTGTTTCAGATCTTTTACCTCCGCTGTTCAGATCCCGGACGAGCCCCCAAATGTTGCGGTACGTGCTCCACACGCCTGGAGTCCCTCGGTAAGAGCGACCCACGTCCCGTCCCCACCGGGACACCAAGGAATCACCAACACCAGATATAAGGTATAGTTAGGAGGATTTAATCGAGCACACACACACACACACACACAAACTGACCGGTCAGGGTCCCACTAAGAGAGAAGTGGGACCCCGACCAACGGTGGGGTAGGGTTTTTATATGTTCCAGGAGGCGGAAAGTCCCTAGGCGGGAAGGCGCTATTTGGCCAATCAGGACCCTGGTTCCTCCCACTTTAAGCAAGCAAGGCAATCTTTTACAGAAGCTGAGTCATGCTGAGTTTCCTCTTATTCTTGTTCCTTCTGTCACATTCCCCCCTTTTTCTAGAAAATAATCAAATCCTTGATTCAGGATCTTCAGTATTTAGGGGGTCATAATGCTTCCGAAGGACCAGGATTTTTACTTCACTTATTCTTTTCCTTATGGGTGGGATGGGGAGGGTGGGAGGGAGGGAGACGCAAGAGGGAGGAGATATGGGAACATATGTATATGTATAATTGATTCACTTTGTTATAAAGCAGAAACTAACACCATTGTAAAGCAATTATACTCCAATAAAGATGTTAAAAATATATATATAACCTTAACCATGGCATTCACAATACATGGTCCAATCATTAGTCCAAGAAACAGCAATATTATTGGGCTTGCTATGGCCGTGAGGAGGGTTGTTAACCAGAGTGACCATAAGCACATTCCTAAGGCAGCACATAACCCTCCTTCCTTAAGGAATAGCAAATCTAGACCCCTTCTATTTTGTAGTACTACTTCAGCCAAGGAGTAAATTTGGTCTTGTAAAGTTGAAATAGATGAAGTCAGATGTTTGAGATCTGCATCTATTGGGCTCCCCAGATTTTTAAAAATTCTGGTGGCTGGTAATTAATCCGGCAGTGCCAATAGTGGCCGAGCCTGCAAAACCTAGCCCTACAAGTAGGGGAATAACTATGGGGACGGCTCGTTGGAACCTCTGATTTCCCAGTAGATGGGATCTTCCTTATCTGAACCAGGAAAATCAGTAGATGATAAACAAGGAGTGGTGCCATTGGTACAGGCAAACCAAGTTCCCAAGGGGGCATGTAAAATGTACTCAGGACCCCTAACTGCTGACTTTCCTTACTATTGCTAGTGATCCATGGGGCTATAGTTTCACAACCCCAGGCCCCACGGAAGTACTGTCCATCCAGAGTGCATTCTGGGCTTCCTTCCCCTGGACAATGCATACCACTGTGTACTTTTAAGTGTGCTGGCTATCACAGGGTTTTTGCAACCTAGGAGCGTTCCCTCATAGAAAGTTCCCCAGCCTGCGAGTCCCCATCCCATTACATTTGTTTCCATGAGTGTACAGAGGTCAAACTTTAGTAGGTCTCATTTTGGGCTATGATTTGCCCAGTTACCCCATTTGTTAGTGTCCATGTAAAGGAATATCCTTCCACCTGCCCCAATCCCTCTCCCTAGAGTAACACATATATACAGCCCCAAATCACTTGCGAATAATGCGCAGCTTTAGTGTGGATGAGCCTGTGTCTTCCATTCTGCTGGATCCTCTTCCTCTTTCTCTGCAGTGTAGTCTTTCTTTAGCCTGCTATAGTGAATCCAGGTCCGGACACCGTCAACTTTAACAGCGGTCGGGGTGCTTAACACAATCAGAAGGCATGGGGAACAGCAGGGGGTAAGGAGAATGCATCTTTTAACATGGGGTTAACCAGACTCTGGAAGCGCTGCAAGGCTAAGAGAGAGGTTATTAGATTTTCTCTTTTTGCCAGTAGGTGGAGCTCTCCCTCACCCGAGGCAGAAGCGGAGGAGGAGCTCCAAACATTATTTCAAAGAGGGAAAAACCTTTTTTATATGGGGTACATCTTATTCGTAAAAGAACCATCGGGAGGGCTTCTACCCAATTTTGGCCAGTCTCCACCACCAGTTTGGTTAATGTTTCCTTCAAGGTCCTATTTAATCTTTCTATCTGGCCTGAACTCTGGGGTCTATATGCACAATGTAGTTTCCAATTTATTCCTAGGATTCTGCTTACTTTCTGAGTTACTTGTGCCGTAAAGGCTGGTCCATTGTCTGTCCCTATCTGGAGCGGCAGTCCATACCTAGGGATGATCTCCTGTAGC
>RJWK010071076.1:0-10762 GCA_004363435.1 Platanista minor
TGTCTTTCTCTTTCTGACTTACTTCACTCTGTATGACAGACTCTAGGTCCATCCACCTCACTACAAATAAATCCATTTAGTTTCTTTTTATGGCTGAGTAATATTCCATTGTATATATGTGCCACATCTTCTTTATTCTTAGCAAGGTGCTGTAGAAGTCATTGTCAGAGGCTCTTCTGTGGGTCTCTTGCTTTGACTTCACAAAGGCTTCTTATGTAGCTAGCTGGCTGTGGGGCTTCTGAGTTATCAGACTCTCCAGCCTCTACATGGCTGATGCTGTCCACTCAGCCCAAAGCTTACTTGGTTTTGTCAGTTACAGAATGGGGATCCTGGGATTAAAATCTCATTGGTCTAAATATTACTTACGACTAGGTTGAACTGTTTTGATTTATTGCATATTTAGATTTTTATCTTTTATAGGAAATCTCAATTTAATGAGAGGCAGCATGCTATAGAAAGTGAGGTAATAAATTTATTGTTTCCTGTGTACAAGTGAAGCACACTTCCATATTTAGGGCAGACACTGGCTTACAATTCAGTACTTTCTCTGAGAGCATATATTGCCATTTTCTTTCCCCTCCTCAAGACTGGTGTATTTGGAAATGTACATTTACTGTGAGAAGGGAAAATAAAATGTATAAAAGTATTTTATTAATTTCTATTCAAAGCCACAATCTATCATGGGTATTCTTTTTGACTCAGGGATATTTTAGAGACTATACATGAGAATCTAGTTTAAAAGAATTGTTCATAAGATGTAGAAAGCAGCAAGAGAAGAACACTCCCATTCAAATAAAGAGAAAACTGCAGATAAACTACTAAATCATATTTTTTCTTTATCTATCAAAGAAACTAATCAACAAAGTAAACAGAAGAAAGAAACTAATCAACAAAGTAAACAGAATTTTAATCTATCAAAGAAACTAATCAACAAAGTAAACAGAATTTCAATGAGCGGCAAGCCCCTCTAAGGAGAGACAGGATACCTTAGCAGAGTACAAGGGAAAGAAGTGACCACCACTCAGCATGTAAGAAGAAATCGGCTAACATATTTGTGACTTTCTAAAGGCCAGGTATGGGCAAGTGTAGTAGTTTCCTAGGGCTGTTGTAACAAATTATCATGAACTGTGTGGCTTAAAGCAACCAAAATTTATCCTCTCTCAGTTCTGGACGCCAGAAGTCAAATTCAGAGGTTAGCAGTGTTTGTTCCTTATGGAGGTTATGAGGGAGACTCATGTCTGGGCCTCTCTCCTAGCTTCTGGAAGGTGCCAGCAATATTTGGCATTTCTTGTCTTGTAGCTTCCTCACTTCAGTCTCTATCTCTGTCTTCAATCACCTTCTCCTCTATGTATCTATGTTTCTCTTCCATCTGGCTCAACATCCTTCTGCATTCCTCACATAAGCATACCTGCCATTTTACCTAGGGCCTACCCAGATAATCCAGGACGATTTCTTTATCTCAATATTCTTAACTTATTTGTATCTGCAAAGACTCCTGTTCCATATAATATAACATTCACAGGTTCTGGGAATTAGGATGTGGATATATATTTTCAGTCACCATTATTCAAACCAATACAGCAAACGTATCGGTTTAGAATGACTGAGAGTCCAGACATTAAGGGACATTGAAACTCCTTGCAAGTTCTTTTAAACAAGCTGCCATAAGATGCTCATAAGAAAGATTGGGAACAATGAGTGAGTGAATGAGGCAAACAGGTGGTAACTGGCTGCCACTGCAAAACAGTCAGGAAACTCTGTTCCCCCAATTTAAGGAATTGAGATGTTCTTCCAAATGAAACAAAAGCCTTAAGCCACTGGGAAAGGGACAACAAACTTTCTTATCCACAGGGACTGGGCAAAGATCTACTGATTTGGAGGGAGAGGGAAAAGCAAATTTCATCTGAGGCTTGAGCTCAAGATTCTGCACCAACATAAAGGACTAGATAGTGGCAGCTTTACTGCTAGAAGTGTTAAAGCTCATGGTTCACTTATTTGGATTTCCTTCTCATTTAGGTCACCACAGAGCACTGAGTAGAGTTCCCTGTGCTATACAGTAGGTTCTCATTAGTTATCTATTTTTTACATAGTACCAATAAAAAGAAGTGAAATTGGGTCATTTGTAGAGATGTGGGTGGACCTAGAGTCTGTCATACAGAGTGAAGTAAGTCAGAAAGAGGAAAACAAATATCATATATTAACACATACATGTGGAATCTAGAAAAATGGTACAGATGAACCTATTTGCAGGGCAGGAATAGAAAGGCAGATATGGAGAATGGGCATGTGGACACAAGAGGGGAAGGGGAGGGTGGGATGAACTGGGAGATTAGGTTTGACATAAATACACGACCATGTGTAGAAGAGATAACTACTGGGAACCTGCTGTATGGCACAGGGAGCTCAGCTCAGTGTTCTGTGATGACCTAGTTGGGTGGGATGGGGAGGGGGGAAATCCAGGAGGAGGGGATGTGTGTATGCATAGGGCTGATTCACTTTGCTGTGTGGCAGAAACTAACACAACACTGTAAAGCAACTATACTCCAATAAAAATTAAAAACAGAGATCAGATCAGAAATGTCAGGTGATAAAATTAGTAAAGACATTAAAATATGCACATAACTACAATTCACATATTCAGGAAGGTAAAGGTAAAGTTGAGCAATTTTAAGAAAACAATAAAGATTTTAAAAGACCCAAACTGAACTTCTGAAATAAAAACTTCAGTGTCTGACTCGTGGTCGCCAAAGGGGAGAAGGTTGGGGGAGGGATGGAGTGGGAAGTTGGAGTTAGCAGATGTAAACTATTATATATAGAATGGATAAGCAACAGGGTCCTACTGTATGGCACAGAGAACTATATTCGATATCCTATGATAAACCATAATGGAAAAGAATATTAAAAAAAGAATATTAAAATATATATATACATATATATATATATATATATATATATATATATATATATAACTGAATCACTTTGCTGTGCAGAAGAAATTAAAACATTGTAAATCAACTATACTTCAATAAAAATAAAGATAAAAAATAAAACAATTTAAAAAATAGCTTATGGTTCACTGAGGTAATGATAGGATCAAGAAAATGAAATCCAGTTCAACTACTGAGTAGATTTAATAAACCCCAAAGTTATCAGATTGACAGAGAATGGTGCTCTTTTCTAAATATATATACTTAACACTCATCTGTTCATGATGAATAGTATTCAGTCAACATTTATGAGACACACAGAAAAGCAGAACAAATGACTCTTTTTCAAGAGATATAGGAAATGACATAACAAGATTCAGAAAAGATACAGATGTTGAAGCTATCAGGGGGATTTTAAAATAATGATCTTAGATATGCTAAAATATCTAGTGGAAATGGTAGACAGCATGTATAAATAAATGGTGAACTTCAGCGGAGAGATAAAGACATGACCGGAAATGTTAGAAATTCTAGAATTAAGAGATGTGATATCAGAGATGCAAAATTCCTTTAAAAGACTTTAAAAAATGATGAACATGATAATAGCTCAATAGAATTTATCCAAAATTAAGTGTTGAGGACAAACATGAAAAAAAAGGAGAACATCTAAAATATACGGGACAGTATCAAAATTTCTAACATGGGAGTAATTGAAGTCCAAGAAAAATAAGGGAGAGAGAATGCATAACAAGGGGGGATTTGAAGGGATAATGGTACAGATTTTTCACAGTTAATGAAGGACAATAACTAAAGGTCAAAGAAATTAAGCAAACCCCAAGAAACATTAAAAACTGCATATAGAGTTTCATCCACCAAAAGGCAGACAGCAGAAGCAAGAAGAACTACAGTCCTGCAGCGTGTGGAACAAAAACCACATTCACAGAAAGATAGACAAGATGAAAAGGCAGAGGGCTATGTACCAGATGAAGGAACAAGATAAAACCCCAGGAAGGACTTGCCTGGTGGCACAGTGATTGAGAATCTGCCTGCCAAAGCAGGGAACATGGGTTCGAGCCCTGGTCTGGGAAGATGCCACATGTCGCAGAGCAACTAGGCCCGTGAGCCACAACTACTGAGTCTGTGCGTCTGGAGCCAGTGTTCTGTAACAAGGGAGACCACGATAGTGAGAGGCACATGAACCGCGTTGAAGAGTGGCCCCCACTTGCCACAACTAGAGAAAGCCCTTGCACAGACATGAAGACCCAACACAGCCAAAAATAAATAAGTAAATAAATAAAACCACATGAGAACAACTAAATCAAGTGGAGATAGTCAAACTTCCAGAAAAAGAATTCAGAATAATGATAGTGAAGATGATCCAGGACCTTGGAAGAAGAATGGAGGCAAAGATCAAAAAGATGCAAGAAATGTTTAACGAAGACCTAGAAGAATTAAACAACAAACAAACAGAGATGAACAATACAATAACTGAAATGAAAACTACACTAGAGGGAATCAATAGCAGAACAACTGAGGCAGAAGAATGGATAAGTGACCTGGAAGACAGAATGGTGGAATTCACAGCTGTGGAATAGAATAAAGAAAAAAGAATGAAAAGAAATGAAGACAGCCTAAGAGACACAACATTAAACACAACAACATTCGCATAATAGGGGTCCCAGAAGGAGAAGAGAGAGAGAAAGGACCCGAGAAAATATTTGAAGAGATTATAGTCAAAAACTTCCCTGACATGGGAAAGGACAGAGCCACCCAAGTCCAGGAAGTGCAGAGACCCATACAGGATAAACCCAAGGAGAAACATGCTGAGACACATAGTACTCAAATTGGCAAAAATTAAAGACAAAGAAAAATTATTGAAAGCAGCAAGGGAAAAATGACAAATAACATACAAGAGAACTCCCATAAGGTTAACAGCTGATTTCTCATCAGAAACTCTACAAGCTAGAAGGGAGTGGCATGATACACTTAAAGTGATGAAAGGGAAGAACCTACAACAAAGATTACTCTACCCAGCAAGGATCTCATTCAGATTTGATGGAGAAATCAAAAGCTTTACAGACAAGTGAAAGCTAAGAGAATTCAGTACCATCAAACCAGCTCTATAACAAATTTTAAAGGAAGTTCTCTAAGTGGGAAACACAAGAGAAGAAAAGAACCTACAAAAGCAAACCCAAAACAATTAAGAAAATGGTCATAGGAACATACATATCGATAATTACCTTAAATGTGAATGTATTAAATGCTCCAACCAAAAGACACAGGCTCACTGAATGGATACAAAAATAAGGCCCATATATATGCTGTCCACAAGAGACCCCCTTGAGACCTAGGGACACATACAGACTGAAAGTGAGGGGATGGAAAAAGATATTCTATGCAAATGGAAATCAAAGGAGAGCTGGAGTAGCAATACTCATATCAGATAAAATAGACTTTACAATAAAGAATGTTCAAGAGACAAGGAAGGACACTACATAATGATCAAGGGATCAATCCAAGAAGAAGATATAACAATTATGAATAAATATTCACCCGACATCGGAGCACCTCACTACACAAGGCAACTGCTAACAGCTCTAAAAGAGGAAATTGACAGTAACACAGTAATAGTGGAGGATTTTAACACCTCACTTACACCAATAGACAGATCATCCAAAATGAAAATAAATAAGGAAACAGAAGCTTTAAATGACACAATAGACCAGATAGATTTAATTGATATTTATAAGACATTCCATGCAAAAACAGCAGATTACACTTTATTCTCAAGTGCAGACAGAACATTCTCCAGGATAAATCACATCTTGGGTCACAAATCAAGCCTCAGTAAATTTAAGAAAATTGAAGTCACATCAAGCATCTTTTCTGACCACAACACTATGAGATTAGAAATCAATTACAGGGAAAAAAATGTAAAAAACACAAACACATGGAGGCTAAATAATATGTTATTAAACAACCAAGAGATCACTAGAGAAATCAAAGGGGAAATCAGAAAATACCGAGAGACAAATGATAATGAAAACACGACAATCCAAAACCTGTGAGATGCAGCAAAAGCAGTCCTAAGAGGGAAGTTTATAGCTATATAAGCCTACCTCAAGAAACAAGAAAATTCTCAAATAAACAATCTAACCTCACACCTAAAGGAACTAGAGAAAGAAGAACAAACAAAACCCAAAGTTAGCAGAAGGATAGAAATCATAAAGATCAGAGCAGAAATAAATGAAATAGAAACAAAGAAAACAATAGCAACGATCAATAAAACTAAAACCTGGTTCTTTGAGAAGATAAACAGAATTGATAAACCATTAGCCAGACACATCAAGAAAAAGAGGGAGAGAACTCATATCAAAAATATTAGAAATGAAAAAGGAGAAGTTACAACAGACACGGCAGAAATACAGAGCTTCTTAAGAGACTACTACAAGCAACTCTATGCGAATAAAATGGACAACTTGGGGAAAATGAACGAATTCTTAGAAAGGTATAACCTTCCAAGACTGAACCAGGAAGAAATAGAAAATATGAACAGACCAATCACAAGTAATGAAATTCAATCTGTGATTAAAAATCTTCCAACAAACTAAAGTCCAGGACCAGATGGCTTCACAGGTGAATTCTATCAAACATTTAGAGAAAAGCTAACACCCATCCTTCTCAAACTCTTCCAAAAAATTGCAGAAGAAGGAACACTCCCAAACTCATTCTATGAGGCCACGATCACCCTGATACCAAAACCAGACAAAGATACTACAAAAAAAGAAAATTACAGACCAGTATCACTGATGAATATACATGCAGAAATCCTCAACAAAATACTACCAAGCAGAATCCCACAACATATTAAAAGGATCATACACCATGATCAAGGGGCATTTATCCCAGGAATGCAAGGATTCTTCAATATACACAAATCAATCAATGTGATACACCATATTAGGAAATTGAAGAAGAGAAACCATACGATCATCTCAATAGATGCAGAAAAAGCTTTTGACAAAATTCAACACCCATTTATGATAAAAAGTCTCCAGAAAGTTGGCATAGAGGGAACTGACCTCAACATAATAAAGGCCATATATGACAAACCTACAGCAAAACATCATTCTCAATGTGAAAAACTGAAAGCATTTCCTCTAAGATCAGGAACAAGACAAGGATGTCCACTCTCACCACTATTATTCAACATAGTTTTGGAAGTCTTAGCCATGGCAATCAGAGAAGAAAAAGAAATAAAAGGAAAACAAATTGGAAAAGAAGAAGTAAAACTGTCACTGTTTGCAGATGACATGATACTATACAGAGAATCCTAACAATGCCACTAGAAAACTACCAGAGCTAATCAGTGAATTTGGTAAAGTAGCAGGATACAAAATTAATGCACAGAAATCTCTTGCATTCCTATACACTAATGATGAAAAATCTGAAATAGAAATTAAGGAAACACTCCCATTTACTACTGCAACATAAAGAATAAAATACCTAGGAATAAAGCTACTTAGGGAGACAAAAGTCCTGTATGCAGAAAACTATGCAAGACACTGAAGAAAGAAATTAAAGATGATACAAACAGATGGAGAGATATACCATGTTCTTGGATTGGAAGAATCAATATTGTGAAAACGACTATACTACCCAAAGCAATCTACAGATTCAGTGCAATCCCTATCAAATTACCAATGGCATTTTTTAATGGGACTAGAACAAAATATCTTAAAATTTGTATGGAGACACAAAATATCCCGAATAGCCAAAGAAGCCTTGAGGGAAAAAAACAGAGCGAGAGGAATCAGACTTCTTGACTTCAGACTATACTACAAAGCTACAGTAATCAAGACAATATGCTACTGGCACAAAAGCAGAAACATAGATCAGTGGAACAAGATAGAAAGCCGAGAGGTAAACCCACGCACATATGGTCAACTAATCTATGACAATGGAGGATATACAGTGGAGAAAAGAAAGTCTCCTCAATAAGTGGTGCTGGGAAGACTGGACAGCTACATGTAAAAGAATGAAATTAGAACACTCCCTAACACCATACACAAAAATAAGCTCAAAATGGATTAAAGACCTAAATGTAAGGCTAGAAACTATCAAACTCTTAGAGGAAAACATAGGCAGAACACTCTATGACATAAATCACAGCAAGATCCTTTTTGACCCACCTCCTAGAGAAATGGAAATAAAAACAAAAATAAACAAATGGGGCCTAATGAAACTTAAAAGCTTTTGCACAGCAAAGGAAACCATAAACAAGATGAAAAGACAACCCTCAGAATGGGAGAAATACTTGCAAGTGAATCAATGGACAAAGGATTAATCTCCAAAATATATAAAGAGCTCATGCAGCTCAATATTAAAGAAACAAGCAACCCAATCCAAAAATGGGCAGAAGACCTAAATAGACATTTATCCAAAGAAGACATACAGATGGCCAAAAAGCACATGAAAAGCTGCTCCACATCACTAATTATTAGAGAAATGCAACTCAAAACTACAATGAGGTATCAGCTCACACCAGTTAGAATGGGCGTCATCAGAAAATCTACAAACAACAAATGCTGGAGAGTGTGTGGAGAAAAGGAAACCTTCTTGCACTGTTGGTGGGAATGGAAATTGATAAAGCCACTATGGAGAACAGTATGGAGCTTCCTTAAAAAACTAAAAATAGAATTACGATATGATCCAGCAATCCCACTACTGAGCATATACCCAGGGAAAACCATCATTCAAAAAGATACATGCACCCCAATGTTCATTGCAGCACTATTTAAAATAGCCAGGTCATGGAAGCAACTTAAATACCCATCGACAGAGGAATGGATAAAGAAGATGTGGTACATATATATGATGGAATATTACTCAGCCATAAAAAGGAATGAAATTGGGTCATTTGTTGAGACGTGGATGGATCTAGAGACTGTCATACTGAGTGAAATAAGTCAGAAAGAGAAAAACAAATATTGTGTATTAACACATGTATGTGGAACCTAGAAAAATGGTACAGATGAACCGGTTTGCAGGGCAGAAGTTGAGACACAGATGTAGAGAACAAACGTATGGACACCACGGAGGGAAAGCCGTGGGGGGGGTGGTGGTGGTGGTGGGATGAACTGGGAGATTGGAATTGACATGTATACACTGATGTGTATAAAATTTATGACTAATAAGAACCTGCTGTATAAAAAAATAAATTAAATTAAATTAAAAATATAAAAAAACCAAAAAAACTAATACTAAACTTTCTTTGGGTTATTTGTATGGAAATATGTTAATATAAATGTTTCAGACATTACATGAAATTCCTAAAAATCTTACATGTTCTGCTATAACGTTATAAGGCATAATTCTAGTTATATATAAAAAAACCCTGCACATATGTGCATAAAATGAAACAATTCAATTTACATCTTATACCAAAAAATAAACCCCTCAAAATACATTGTAGTTCTAAATGTACAGTCTGAAACTATGAAGCTTATAAAAGGAAATACAGGAGAAAATCTTTGTGATCTTTGATTAGACAAAACTTTTGTAGGTATATGACTAAAAGCATGGAACATAAAAGGAACAATGTTAAATTGTACTTCATCAAAATTAAAATTTTTCATGCTTTCAAAAGTAGCGTTAAGGAAATGAAAAATAGTAGTTATTTACTGGGGGAAATATTTGAAATATCTAATATTGGAGACTTGTTTCTAGGATAAAAATGAAATTTTTACAACTAAATATTAATAAGAAAAGTACCTCATTTTTAAAAAACGGGCAAAGAATTTGAGCACAGCCTTTTCCTAAGATATGGGTGAAAAATAAACACACAAAAAATGGTGCACAGCATTATTAGTCATTAGGAAAATGTAAACACTGTTAGATACCATATACATATATGAAAATCACTACAATTAAGAAATCAAAACAGATAACAAAAGGGCTGGTAAGAATGTAGAGCAACTGGAAATCTTTAGATTTTAAAATGCAAAATAATACAGCTGCTTTGGAAAACAGTTTGGCCACTTCTTGTGAATTTAAACATTACATACCATATGACCTTAAAATACTACTTCTAGCTATTTATTCAAAAGAAATAAAAACAAATGTCCACATAGAAATCTGCATGCAAATGTGTTTAGGAACTTTATTTCTATGGGATATGGGAACCCAAAACTGAGGACAACTTTAGCGACCATCAACTGTTGATTGGATAAATACATTGTAGTACCTCCGTGCACTGGACTACTTAGCAATGAAAAATAAAAGGAACTACAGCGATAGATATGCAACAACATAGATGGTTCTCAAAAGATTTATGCTAAGTAAAAGAAGTCAAAGTACACACACTGTATGATTCCATTATACAACATTAAGGAAAAGACAAAACTGTAGAAGCAGAAATAAGATAACTGCTTTCCAGGAGCTAAGGTGGAGAGTAGGGGAATGTCTGCAAAGAGGCACCAGGAACCTTTCTGTGGTGATGGAAATGGTCTGTATCTTAATGGTGGTGACAGTTACATAATTGTATGTATTTGTCAAAAAGTGTCAAACTCTACATTTAAAAGGAGTGAACTAAATGTAGTCTATCTCCAATGTAGTTATATTGAACTTTATTTGTAAGAAAGTAAAACTGATAATATATATCAGTTACACAATAATAGCTATTTCTAGAGGAGGAGGTAAGGGGTCTAAAGAAGAAAATCTAGAGCATTTAAATTTATCTATAGCATTTTGTTTATTAAGAAAACATCTGAGAAAAATATAATACATTTGTTATTTTTTTGACCATAGAAGACATATTAGTTGATTGATTACTC
>RJWK010071077.1:0-10763 GCA_004363435.1 Platanista minor
GGTGGCGCAGTGGTTGAGAGTCCGCCTGCCGATGCAGGGGACACAGGTTCATGCCCTGGTCCGGGAAGGTCCCACATGCCGTGGAGCGGCTAGACCCGTGAGCCATGGCTGCTGAGCCTGTGCATCCGGAGCCTGTGCTCCGCAACGGGAGAGGCCACAACAGTGAGAGGCTCGTGTACCACACACACACAAAAAAGAAATGGAAAGAAAATCCAAGGAGTTCCCTAGCCAGGCTGCTACTTTTATCTTTCAGAGTTTAAAAAATTTTTTTCTGCATTTTGTTGTTGTTGTTGTTCATTCGTTTCACTCAGTTGGAGGTATAGGGAGAAATGCATCTACTCCATCTTGTCTCTAGAAGAGTACCTTAGGCTCACCTTAGCAGCTTTTTAAAAAGACTAATGCTCCGTCTCCATCCTGGGCCAATTTAATGAGAATGGGAGACCGGTGGGGGAGGTGAGTTGCATCAGTACAGAAAATGTTCACAGGTTATTCAAATGGAGACCACCATTGTAAAGCATTGTTTGAGGCACATACTTCCTGCCATTGATGAGTTTTGGAAATAGCTATTTGACACACTGAGACGTAAAGGGAAGCTCTTTACAAGGAAGGTCGTTCTTTTGAACATTGTCATCTGCAGGTATGAATTTTGAAATAGCTCTGACCATCTCACTAACAGCCTATGAATGCAGCTGAGAGCGTGAATGTGGATTCGAGAGATGAAAGAAACCTGGTACTTGATTACACCGTTCATCTACTGAACTAGCCACCTCTGGAGTCTGTCGTATCTCTCTGCTTTCTACTGTATGAAAAAACTACTTATGTCCTTATCGTTTCAGCTCTGAGTTTTGATTGTAACTTGTAGCTGGAAGCTACCAAGCTATCATAGCTATTGAGAGGCAAAATTGGTGGAAAAATACACCACTGTTCACTAATGTGTTTTCCTAGTATTTGTCTCATATAAATAACACTGCACTGAATGTATTGGGGTGTATAGCTGTTTCTCCCAAAGTTGGATTTTATTTTTCCCTCAGGTTAGGATGACAGAAGTAGCCAGTATTGTTACTGCTCTTGCTAATGTTTCCAAAGTGCTTTCCCAACAGATGATACCTGTCCACAATGTTAGCAGCATTAGGTTTTTTTTTTTTTAATTTAATTAATTTATTTTTTATACAGCAGATTCAGCATTAGGTATTTTTTATCTTACTCACTGGATTTTACTTTTTGGATTGTTGTGTGTTCATGGTGTGTCATTATGGTTTCCCACTGTGATTTCTCGCTGAACATGTTAGCAGTTTCTCCATGTTTTCAGTGATGAGCTACATTTCTTTTTAGGAAAGTTCCAATCATGCCCTTTGTGCCACAGCTTGGTAGCTACGGGACTTAGGGAAGCCACAGCATGATGCCCATATGATAAAATTGGTGTGAGATTGAAAAGAGACCTTTTCCTAATGTTCTCTGTATTCTTTGATAATTAGAATGTTAGCAGTTTGCTGCAGATAATTTTCACTGTTTTAGTTCCCTTTTCATGGCATTATCTATCTTATACACACACATTTTAAATTGTACTTAGTCAAATATGTCACTTTCCAGCCATAATTTAAAGGTAAGAATAAGACAGTAGACAAATGATATGGATACATACCTGAGTTAATGTGCTAACAATATAAAATTACAAAAATGCCACGAGAATAGCCTAAAAGCAGAAGACATTTTCCAAGGTTTCCCTTATATCTTCATCTTTATTATGTACTCCTGGAACCAGTTTGCCCAAAGTCAGACTTTTCTAAGTACGGTGTAACATGTGGAGTCTTTATTGCTCAACCAAGTCGTTGGCATGGAACCAGTTGCCAACTTAATACCAAGAGTTTCAAAATCTGAAAGGATGTAACCTGTCAGTTTGATTTCCTGTTACTTTTCTTCCAGAAACATGATCAGGGGCAGGTTCTGTTGGAGATGGTCTTCAGGCACCTTGATTTGACTGAGCGTGACTATTTTGGTTTACAGCTGGCTGACGATTGCACAGATAACCCAGTAAGTGTAAGCTGCTGTCTTTCATTGCCATTGCAATTTTTCTCTCTTCATAGTAAGTCCTTTCTGATTTATAATGTTCACTGAGTTTTAAAAATATTTTAATTTGAATGATTACAGGTAATTCTTTTGCCTTAGAACCTCAATTTCCTGATGTTTTCATCTGTTGGGTTATTTCCTTAAGGTTTTTCTAATCATAACTCAGTCTGTAGATCGAGTGCCAGTTTCTTTCTCTACATGTCTCAGACAACTGAGAAGCAAATCTAATTCGTACTTCTTGGAGAGAAAATGGGGCATAAAGGTTAAAATGTTAACATTACGATATTGAAGTAAATACTTAGTGTACCTTGATTCTTACATAAATTAGTCTGCATTAAGATGAAATTAGTTTTTCATCTTAAAATTGTGACTTCTTTGTAAATTTATATGGTTATACAGTGAGGGTTTTTCACAAACGAGTATGATATCCTTTTGCCTAGTACCGGAGAATGACTGTTTTGAAGGAAATGTTTTTTATAGTTGAGAAAAATTGGGAGGCTGAAGAAATGGTTCTCTGAATCAGTGCTTTAGAAATCAGTTTGTAAGGTCTTATATGGAAAATATGAGGAACGATTGGGAGGAAAGTAGGGCTTCTCTCTATCTCTTGCTCTTGTTTTCTCTCATGGTTACGTCCTAGGTCTCTGAAAGAATGGTTAGTGGAAAGTAAATATGAAATGTTAAATATGACTTTTTCTTGGCATTACTTACTGATTTTGTATGAAAAACTGTGAAGATGAGGTGGATAAAATAAAGCAAGGTCCAGCTAGTCTCATTGGAAATAAATCCTTTTGTACTGAACTGAAATAAAAACAAACTTTCCTCGTAATTCATCAGATGACTTGAGCTGCTCCAAGGCCTAGAGAAATAGTGTTATTTCTTAATAAATGAACGCGAAAATATTGATAGAAGTGAGTAGAAATGTCAGTAATGCTACCTTTCACAGAAAGATAAGTTGTTCGCCAATATGTTCGGCAAATATGTGCAAGGTGTCTGCTACTATGTGCAATATTGAGATTTAAAAAAATAGATAATTCTTAGATTATCTTGCTGACACTCATAAGTCAGACTGTTTAGATAGAAGCCTGTCTTTAGATGGTTTGGAGAAGTGACAGACAACAAAGAAGAAAGAGACCAGTTACTTATCACCATAGTCACTAAGAAAGCGTTCCAGACGGACTAATAATTGAGACCACACATGTTACAAGAAGTAAAAATTCTGTCTCATAAATTTGTACACAAGAAGACATTTCTACTCTAAAACAATTACAGCAGGATAAATGTGGGGAAGCAGAGGTATCAGTATTTTGAGCTGGGTTGATCTTTTGGCTATCTCCTACTTTTTCTTACTTTGTCTTACTTTTCTATCTTGAGCATCCCTTCTGAAATAAGGTATTATATTTCCAGGTCCCAGGGACGAATTGCTGATGATCCAGAATAATTCTTCCCCCCAGATTAGAATCATACAGTTTTAAAGATGCAAAAGAAGCCTTAGAGATTATTTTGTTTTACCACACTTATTTTTCATGAGAAATTATCCCAATCCAAGGAGATAAAGCCCAAGCTACTTCGCTGGTATGAATGAAACTAGACTCGGGTCTCCTGACTCCCCCTGCAGGTCTTTTCTGTACACAGCACTACAACTTCAGTATTTAAATATTCAGAAGAATCTGTGAAATGCCAAAAGGTGTCCAAGGAGGGGCCTTTAGAGCACAAATGTAATTATTGTCCCATATTCTGGTTGTCAGTGTGAAATATGTCAAGACTTTGAGGATAATTAATGGGCTGAGGAAAAGAGGTGCCATTTTAAAAAAGAAGGAGTTAGGGGGTAATGTTTATGAACTGTCTACTGCGGACTTGTTAGTAAACCGAAGTCCCACAATAATCTTATGGAACTATCATTAAAATGCTCTTAAAGATGAAACACTGAGCCTTACAAAACTTGCTTAGTTACACAGATAGTTAAGTAGCTGCAAAAAGGATTTGAAGTCATCTTTACCTGACTCCAAAGCCTTTATTTTCCCTTCCCAAGAGAGAATGATGCAGATGCACAGGACTTATAAAAATGAGCATATTGAGGAGAAGGAGGTACTCATGCCATAAAATTACCAGCAGTGACCAAAAGGGACTCGGTGATATCCTCGAAGAATTAACCCCTGTCAATTCTTACTAGTTAAGAGTTTCTTCATCTTAAAGCTCATATATGTTATGTATACATGTGTGGGTATATATGTAAATGTATATGTTGCATATATATTTTATATGTATAGATACTGTATATTCGCTTTTGAGGATCAGAATCAGTATTGTCTTAGGCATGTAGATACTGAAATTAGTTTAATTGGATTTATAACTGATAAACTAAGAAAGCACCTAGCATTTGATTGTAGTCTTACATGTAACAAACACAGAATCATGGTTGACTATCCTTTGCTTTAGAATCTTCCTTGGCAATGAATTCCAGTGCAACAAACAAAATTACTTAGAAGAAAAGCTTTGACTCTTTGAAATTTCTTCTGCTTTCATTTAAAACCTATTTATCACAGCTTTAGCTCTTAGCATAATATCTTGTATAATAGTTGCATTCAGTAAATGTGTATTGAGTGAGTGGGCAAAATAGTGAGTAACATGGTTGTAATTCATTACCCATAATTTCTTTAATTTTATAAGCACTTCAAGGTGGCTGTACCTTAGTGGCTTTTATCAGCATGATCTTCATCAGAGCCTCGAGATTATATTACTCGTGTGCATCATGAGTAATATATTTACTTTCTTTTTTTTTTTGGCCCCCCCGAGTGAATTACAGAGCCCTTCAGTGGGACAAAGAGTAGACTATCGATTACCGTTGACTTCTTTCTGCTGTTTCATCCTTCTGATAGTTTTGTTGTGGTTATGATATTTACTGGTTTACTACTGTTTCCGTATCCCCTAACCTTGTGACTTTCAAACTTGAGCTTACATCAGAATCACCTGAAGGCTTCTTACAGTACAGATTTCTGGGCCCTATGCCTAGAGTTTCTGATTCAGCAAGTTTGGGGTGGAGCTCCGGTAATTCACATTTCAAACAGATTCCCCTGTAACGCTAATGCTGCTAGTAGTTCAAGGCACCACATTTTGAAAATCACTGCTCTAACCCAATAGACTGTTAATTAGATAAGAAATGATTCATAGAGAATAGCTTGGTCTACTATTTGAAGATTAATTTTATATAACTCAGTGTTCTTGAATTATTTCATTTGGTTTGAAGAAATATAGAAGTCACATAGAGAATGAGTTATTTCAACAACCATGATTTAGTACAACATGATTGCTAAAATGCTTGCTTTTATTTCTCTCATGGTCTCATATGGTATCTGTCTCATGTTCCTTTCATCTGTTTCTACTGTAATACCTTAATTCCGGTTCTTATTACCTACCTTTTGTATAAGCCTCTTCAAGTAGCCTGCCAAATGATAGATCTTTGTTTTTGTTCTCTTTAAACCCAGTTCCATTTTGGGAGGGAATGACAAAGGGATCTGGGGTGCAGAGAAGTATTTCAGAGAGAATCAGTAGCATATGCGGAGTTCCAGAGTGAAGAGAGGGGACTGTTGTATTTGAGGAACTGAAAAAGAATGTTTTAATACCTATGGCTGGAGTATAGAGCAGGAGGAGAAGATGGGCCACAGATGAGATATGAGTAGTGCAGTAGGTCATCAGGTGCTTTTGATCTGTGTTAAGATTGCACCAGCCTAAGGATTTATTTACACAAGCAACGTGAAAATTGTATTTTAGACATATGTACTCTGGGTACAGTATAGCCAGTGGCAAGTAAAGTGGCAAACCAGAGAGACAGTTGGGAGATGGTTGCACTAGTGAGTTACTGGATTGGCTGTGGTGGTGGGTACGTGCTCAAGAGAGTCAGGAGAGAAAGTCAGCAGGGCTCATGAGGGAGACAGTGAACTCAGAGAGTCTGGTAGCTCAGATTCTGTCTTTGGCAACTTGGTAGATAGAAGAACCATCCAAATGGTATTGTTGGTTTTCTTTTTCAGTTACCAGTTGTTTATTTCTAGCATTCAGAAATACAGTTTATTTTTTTATTGTGTAACCTTTCTCAACTCACTTATTAATTCTAGTCACTTTTTGTAAATTCTGTAGGATTTTCTACATAGAGTTTCTGATTCAGAAAGTTTGGGGTGGAGCTCCGGTAACATGGGGTGGAGCTCATGTCACATATGTTTACACGACAATCTTTCTACATAGATTGTCGTGTAAACATATTTTTTTTCTGCGTAACTCATGTCATATGTGAATAGGGAGTTTTACTTCTTCCTTCCCGGTCTTTATTCTTTTTTATTCTGTATCACATGAAAGCTGAGACTACCAGGACAGTGGTGAATTGAGGCGACTGACGGCAGCACACTGCCTGGCTTCCCTGTTCCCGTCGTAGGAAGGAGGTGCTCAGTGTCTTGCCATTAAGTGTGCTTTTAGCTTCTAGAATTTTTCTTTTAAATCAGTATAATTGAGGCATAATTGACATAGAATAAAATTCAGCATCCATTCATAATGGCAACTCTTAAACTTGGAAAAGGAACATTCTCACTATGATAAAGGACATCTGCTAAACACAGGTGCGTCAGGGAATTGTAAAACCACAATGAGATGTCACTGCACGTCCATTAGAATAGTTAAAAAATTAAGAGTCTCACAATACCACATTTTGGCAAGGATGTGGAGCAACTATTAAGAATTGCTGGCAGGACTTTAAAAGGATACAACCACTTTGGAAAGTAGAGTTTGGCAGTTTCTTGTAAAGCTAAACATAGATTTAATATATACCTCCAAGGAACCAACCCCTCTTTTGGATATTTATCCAAGAGAAATGAAAACACGTTACATGAAACCTTGTACACAAATGATCATAGTAGCTTTATTCATAATAGCTCATTCCTGAATTAACTTTAACATCTGTCAATAGTGAATGGATGAAAAATAATTGTTGCTTTTGCATGGTGGAACACTACATGATATACTCCATTATTTCATTTATATTAAATTGTAGAGCAAGCAAAACTGGTATATAGTGACTGAAAGCAGATCAGTGATTGCCTGGGCTTGGGGGACTGGGTGCAAAGGGACACAGGGAACCTGTCAGGGTGATAGAAAGAGCTTGGCTATGGACATGGTAGCGACGCCCTGTACGACTTGGACTGTGTTATTGAGAACGAATGGAGCTGGACCCACAGTCCATACTCTGCTTCCCTTTGGGTGAACGGTTATCTCTGTTCATTTCTTTACGTTTGCAACTGCTTCTCTTTCCTGGGGCTTTGGGGTCTTCCTGTGCATGCAGAAGTTGAACTGTCAGCCAGAGTTGAGGTGGCTTTTATAGCCGGATTTTAGAGTTAAGCCCTTCCGCTGCCTTCCTCTCTTTCAGGATTTCCTCCTCAATTTTCTGGGTACCCTGCCACTCGTGCCTGAACTCTGTCCACTGACACCTCAAGTTAGTGAGGCTGTCCCCTGACACCTCAAGTTAGTGAGGCTGTCCCCTGCCTGGTGCAGGATTTGAGATTGCTCTCAGGCAGAAAACTGCAACTATAGACGTCTCACCCATTGCAGTTTTTGTTTCTCAAGAATAGACTTAGGTCCAATTTCTTCAGCCTGCTTTTTCTTGCTTTCCAGTGTCAAATATTGTACATGCACACAGAATAAAAATGAGTGCCATGAGCAGACAAGAAATGTTAAGGATTTCGTAGAAGATTCAATGCTTGCAAGGATTGGTGGAAAAATCAAATAGAGGAAACCGAAAAAAGAATGTAGGAGAGAAATGCAGTAGAGGCAGGAGAGTTTTCAGGGTAAGGCAGCACAGTTTATCAAAACGATTTGATACAGCTATGCTGCTTAGCCCTCTTCTCTTTCTCTGGTTCAACGAGGGCAGCAGGTACAGTTCCCTGTGGAATAAATATGTTTGTGTGTTTGGGATGAAGGTGCGGAGAACTCATTTCTTCTTAGTGATATAATGAATCTGCCTTGAGAGTCCAAATGAATCATTTGGAAAACTTTTTACAACTAGTAGGACTTAAAGCTGAACAAACAAATAAATATCAATAACTTTCAATATATCAATTAGGGAACATAATCGAACAAAATAGCAAATTAAATAAGTTTTCGTTTAAAAACCCAAATCTATTGAATATCTATGAATAAACTTTTGACATTAGGGGTGTCAAAATCTATAGGAAGAAAACTATAAAACTTTACAGGAAGAGATAATAGAAGACATGAGTATATGGAGAAATAACACGTTCAGGATGAGGAAGACTCATTGCTGTGAAGATTTCACTGGTAAAGTCAGTGCAGTTGCTAGTTAGAATCTGAACTGAATTTTGGGGTGGCATGAGTGAAGTTGACCCTGTGACCCTCAAGTTCATCTGGCTCCATCTTCATGGTTTAAGCCAAGAACCTACGTCCTATCTAATTGACGTCATTGAGGACGTATTACATTTCCCAGTGCTTGTTAGTGTACTGCTAGCTGTGTCAGCCTCACACATCTACTTGTGTATGTAAATATGTCTGCATTTCTGGTGAGGAAGGCAGGCTTTGGGGCATTAACTGGTCCCAAATTTCGATTTTAGACATTAAAATAAATGTAATTTATGGTTCTTTTTTCTAGAAAGTGTGAAGGAAAAAATCACCAGATTGATAGATAGATGGGTGAGACTATGGATAAATGGGTGGATACATAGGGGGAACAGATGTGTTAAGTAGAGTTGTAAACCATCTGATTATTGGCACAGAAACGGATTCCCCTGCCCCAGTGAGTCATTCAGCAGGGTTAGTCCTTCACCAGGTATTTTTAGTAGATGTTATATGCCATGTTCTGTGCTGGGTACTGACCCTTCAGCTATAAATCAGATTTTATTCCTTACCTTAAGGAGTTCAAAATCTGAGAAAGGAGATAGGCAATAAAAAAGTAAAACAGATATGTTGCAATTAAGAAAATGTTACGAAGGAATTTAACGTTCCTTACCTGAAGGAAAATAACTAAGTAGATAGGAGCTTTGTGACATACGATACTTTTGATAGGGCAGTCCATGAAGGCCTTTCTGATGAGGTGGAATTTAAGCTGAGACTTAGGTAACGAAAGACGTCAGCCGTGGGAAAAGCCGGAGAAGGACATTCTGTGCATAAGGAAGCTTAGAATTGAAGGCCCCAGGATGGCATCTTGGGGAAACAGAAAGGAGGCCATTAAGCTGGAGCTCAGTAAACTGAGGTGGAGGAAGTGAGGAGAGAAATAACACATGATATCACTTACGTGTGGGTCTACAAAAGAGTACAAAGGGACTTAGCTACGAAACAAATACAGATGCAGAAAACGAACTTATGGCTACCAGCGGGGAGGGGGAGTAGACTGGGAGACTGGGATTGACATGTACACACTACTGCGTATAAAATAGGTACCTAATAAGGGCCTGCTGCACAGGGAGCTCTACTCAGTGCTCTGTGGTGACCTACATGGGAAAAAAAAAATCTAAGAAAGAGTAGATATATGTATATGTTAAAAAAAAAATTGTGTTAGCCACAGATTTGGAACTGTCAAAACTGAACTGGACACCTAGTTTGATTGGTATTTTAAGGCTTCCAAAACTTACCAGGAGTCTAAAATTGCCTCTTTGAAATATACATTTTTTAAATTAACTGAGGCAAATAAAACATTAAAGAAAGACCAATAGAATAAAAAAAAAAGGAGGTAGGGAGAGACCATGTAAGCCACAGTAAGACCTTTGGACCTTAACATTGAGAAATTATCAAGAGATGTTAAGCAAAGGAATGAGCCTTTTAAAAGACTACTGTAGCCAAAAAAAAAAAAAAGACTACTGTAGGTTCTGGGGGAGGGAGGATGATGGCAAGAGGCAGAGCCCATAGGTAAGAGGCTGTGGCCAGGGCTGTCCCAGAGACATGGATGGTGGCAGAGTAGATGGTGAAGAATTATTCAATTCTAGGGACAGTTTGAAGGTAGAATTAGTTGGATTGGATATGTTGGATGTTATGGATAATGGAAAGGAAGGATTCATGGATGACTTTCAGCCACTTGTTACTGAAATCTGTGTGCTCTGCATGGAATCAAGTATGGGTGGTAGGAGGACAGTTTATTTATAAGTAACGATATGTAAGCTTATATTTGTGTAGTGCTTTGAAAATACTGCCACGTCTATCACCTCATTTTGGATTCTTTAATTTTTTTAACTGAACGTTGGCAGTTGAAATGTTTTCTGAATTTAGTTATAGTTCGCCTGAAATAGAGCTTAACTGGCATTCAGAAGTGTCGAGACTACTTGAAATTTTCCTATACAAAAAGCAGTCCTATCCCAGGAATGCAAGGATTCTTCAATATACGCAAATCAATCAACGTGATACACCATATCAACAAATTGAAGGAGAAAAACCATATGATCATCTCAATAGATGCAGAGAAAGCTTTCGATAAAATTCAACACCCATTTATGATAAAAACCCTGGAGAAAGCAGGCATAGAGGGAACGTTCCTCAACATAATAAAGGCCATATATGAAAAACCCACAGCCAACATCGTCCTCAATGGTGAAAAACTGAAAGCATTTCCACTAAGATCAGGAACAAGACAAGGTTGCCCACTCTCACCACTCTTATTCAACATAGTCTTGGAAGTTTTAGCCACAGCAATCAGAGAAGAAAAGGAAATAAAA
>RJWK010071078.1:0-10763 GCA_004363435.1 Platanista minor
CTTTTTTTTTTTTTTTTTTTTTGTGGTACGCGGACCTCTCACTGTTGTGGCCTCTCCCGTTGCGGAGCACAGGCTCCGGACGTGCAGGCTCAGTGGCCATGGCTCACGGGCTCAGCCGCTCCGTGGCATGTGGGATCTTCCCGGACCGGGGCACGAACCCGCGTCCCCTGCATCGGCAGGCGGACTCTCAACCACTGCACCACAAGGGAAGCCCTATTTCCACTATTTTATCTTCCAGGTCACTTATCCATTCTTCTGCCTCAGTTATTCTGCTATTGATCCCATCTAGAGTATTTTTAATTTCATTTATTATGCTGTTCATTGTTGCTTGTTTCATCTTTAGTTCTTCTAGGTCCTCGTTAATTCTATTTCCAAGGTTTTGGATCATGTTTACTGTCATTATTCTGAATTCTTTTTCAGATAGACTGCCTATTTCCTCTTCATTTGTTAGGCCTGGTGGGTTTTTATCTCGCTCCTTCATCTGCTGTGTGTTTTTCTGTCTTCTCATTTTGCTTATCTTACTGTGTTTGGGGTCTCCTTTTTGCAGGCTTCAGGTTCGTAGTTCCCGTTGTTTTTGGTGTCTGTCCCCAGTAGCTAAAGTTGGTTCAGTGGGTTGTGTAGGCTTCCTGGTGGAGGGGACTAGTACCTGTGTTCTGATGGATGAGGCTGGATCTTGTCTTTCTGGTGGGCAGGTCCACATCAGGTGGTGTGTTTTGGTGTGTGGCTTTATTATGATTTTAGGCGGCTCCTTTGCTAATGGGTGGGGTTGTGTTCCTGTCTTGCTAGTTTTTCTGCATAGGGTGTCCAGCACTGTTGCTTGCTGGTCTTTGAGTGAAGCTGGGTGCTGGTGTTGAGATGGAGATCTCTGGGAGATTTTTGCCGTTTGATATTATGTGGGGTTGGGAGGTCTCTTGTAGACCGGTGTCCTGAAGTTGGCTCTCTCACCTCAGAGGCACAGCACTGACTCCTGGCTGGAGCACCAAGAGCCTTTCATCCACACGGATCATAATAAAAGGGAGAAAAAGTAGAAAGGAAGAAAGAAAGAAAGAGAGAGAGAGGAAGGAAGGAAGAAAGGAAGGATAAAATAGAATGTTAGATAAAATAAAATAAGGTTTTTAAAATAAAATATTATTAAGAAAGAAAAAAAATTTTTTTAAGTTAAAAAAAATACCAGACAGAGCCCTAGGACAAATGGTGAAAGCAAAGCTATACAGACAAAATCTCACACAGAAGAATACACGTACACACTCACAAAAAGAGGAAAAGGGGAAAAAAAAAATCTTGCTCTCAAAGTCCACCTCCTCAGTTTGGGATGATTCGTTGTCTATTCATGGATTCCACAGATGCAGGGTACATCAAGTTGATTGTGGGGATTTAATCCGCTGCTTCTGAGGCTGCTGGGAGAGATTTCCCTTTCTCTTCTTTGTTCGCACAGCTCCAGGGGCTCAGCTTTGGATTTGGCCCCGCCTCTGCAGGTAGGTCGCCGGAGGGCGTCTGTTCTTCGCTCAGACAGGATGCGGTTAAAGGAGCCGCTGACTCGGGGGCTCAGGCTCACTCAGGACGGGGGTAGGGAGGGGCACGGAGTGCGGGGCGAGCCTGTGGCGGCAGAGGGTGGCGGGACGTTGCACCAGCCTGAGGCGCACTGTGCATCCTCCCGGGGAAGCCGTCTCTGTATCACGGGACCCTGGCGTTGGCGGGCTGCACAGGCTCCGGGAAGGGAGGTGTGGAGAGTGAGCTGTGCTCGCACACAGGCTTCCTGGTAGCGGCAGCAGCAGCCCTAGTGTCTCACGCCCGTCTCTGGAGCTCCTTTAAGTGGCGCTCTTAATCCCCTCTCCTCGCGAACCAGGAAACAAAGAGGGAAGAAAAAGTCTCTTGCCTCTTCGGCAGGTCCAGGCTTTTCCCGGACTCCCTGCCGGCTAGCCGTGGTGCACTAGCCCCCTGCCGGCTGTGTTCTCGCCGCCGACCCCAGTCCTCTCCCTGCGCTCCGACCCGAAGCCCGAGCCTCAGCTCCCAGCCCCGCCCGCCCAGGCGGGGGAGCAGACAAGCCTCTCGGGCTGGTGAGTGCCGGTCGGCACCGATCCTCCGTGCGGGAATCTCTCCGCTTTGCCCTCCGCGCCCCTGTTGCTGTGCTCTCCTCCGCGACTTCGAAGCTCCCCCCTTCGCCACCCGCAGCCTCCGCCCGCAAAGGGGCTTCTAGTGTGTGGAAACCTTTTTCGCTTCACAGCTCCCTCCCACTGGTGCCGGTCGCGTCCCTATCCTTCTGTCTCTGTTTTTTCTTTTTGTTTGTTTGCCCTACCCAGGTACATGGGGAGTTTCTTGCCTTTTGGGAGGTCTGAGGTCTTCTGCCAGCGTTCAGTAGGTTTTCTGCAGAGTTGTTCCACGTGTACATGTATTTCTGTTGTATCTGTGGGGAGGAAGGTAATCTCCGCGTCTTACTCTTCCGCCATCTTGTCTCTCTCTTCTGTCGCTTGTTCTTATAACATGAATTGTTCAACCATCGGCATGATTCTAAAGAACAAGGACAACGTCTTGGCACATGTGAAGTCTGCTGTGCCGATGATGTTGACAGTAATATCAAAGAAGCCTCGAAAAGTGATGGAGGAGATGGAGAAACTTCTCAGTGTGTAGATGCAGGATCAGCATCAGCGTCGAATCCCGCCCAGCTTAATGCTGATACAAGAGAAAACTAAAAGCCTTTATGAAGACTTGAAAAAGAAACAGCAGAGAATCAGAGGGTGCATCTTTTAATGCCAACCATGGCTGGCTTCATCGGTTCAAGGCTAGAGCTAACCTTCACAACGTAAAAGTAAGTGGTGAGGCAGCGAGTGCAGATATGGTAGCTCCCTGGGAATTTCATGAAATGCTTTGAGAAATTATTGAAGGCATGTGTTTACCCGAGCAGGTTTTTAATGTGGATGAGACAGGACTGTACTGGAAGAGGATGCCAGACTGACGTTACATTAGTAAGGAGGAAAAGTTGGTGCCAGGCTATAAGGCACCAAAGGATAGGATAACTCTGTTTGGTGGCAGTGCTTCCAGTGGTAAGAAGCTGAAGCCTCTCTTAGTTTATCATTCAGAGAACCCAAGACCCTTAAAAACATAGCCAAGGGCTTCTCTTGTATGGAAGAATAACCCCAAAGCCTGGTTTGCACAGGCCATTTTCCAGGACTGGTTTTTCCACCACTTTATCCCAGAGGTAGAGAATACTGCTTGGAGAAGGATCTCCCATTCAACATTCTTTTGCTGCTTGACAGTGCTCCGGGCCACCTTCCATTCATGGACAACTTTCATCCCAAAGTCAAAGTAGTGCATCTGCCACCGAATAGTACATCGTTCATCCCACCTATGGACCAGGGAGTTATAGTGACTTTCAAAAAATATTTTTTACATCACACTTTTCGTTAAGCAGTAAAGCCGAGTGATGAATCGGGAACAACGTTGCAACAATTTTGGAAAGACTATAACATCCATAAGGCCATAAAAAACCTTGACTTTTCTTGGCATGAGGTTACAGCTGTCACCATGAATGGGGTTTGGAAGAACCTTTGCCTGCAGTTTGTTGATGATTTTCATGGGTTTGAGAAGGTGGATGGAATCCAAAGAGCAACTTAGTGACTCTCAGCGAAAAGCTGGAGCTAGATCTGCAAGAGGACGATTTCACTGAACTCCTTGCTGTGTAAAATGAGGAGCTTACTAATAAAGACCTGATGGAATTGGAGGCCCAGAGAAAGGACGAAGAGACAAGAGGAAGAAAGAGTAACTGAAGAACCAAAGAGATTCACGATGCAGGAAATGGCAAGGGGATTTTCTTTTCTTTATTTGAGGAGGCACTGTTCGTTTTTGAGGCACAGGACCTAAATGTAGAACAGTACACGAAGGTTGCAGCAGGAGTTCAGAATGCAGTCCAGTGCTACCATGTCATCTGTGACAAGGGAAAAAGAGCTACTACCGAGACATCACTGGATCGATTTTTCAAGAGGGTAGATGGAATTGAATCCAGCAAGGAACCAGAACCTGTGCCATCAACATCAGGTGTGAATGAAATTGCAGCTTGCCCTCCGTCTCCTATTGCTGAGGATCCTTCAGCTCTACCATCTCCCACCTCCTCTCCCTCCTCCAGTCAGTAACTCTTCTTGCCTGGTCCCTTGATGCCAGCTCCTGTATGCCAGCTGTTGTGCTGTACTACTGTACTCTTCATGGTACTGTATTGTAAGATTAAAAATGTTTTCTTTATTTTTTGTATTTGTTTTTTATGTATCATTTGTGTGAAAAGTATTATAAACCTATTACAGTACAGTACTGTATAGCCAATTGTGTTAGTTGGGTACCTAGGCTAACTGTTGGACTTATGAACAAATTGGACTTACGAATGCGCTCTCAGAATGGACCTTGTTCGTATGTAGGGGATTTACTGTATTTTATTTACGTAGCAGTTTTAATTCTACATTAGAGAGGCCCTAATTCAGATCCTCTTCATCTCAGTAACTTTGCAGCGGCTTCTCATTTTCTTGCTTCCAGGTTTTCCACCTTCAAATTCATTCCCCCCAGGGTGCCTGGGTCTCCTTTCTAAACACATATTTGGTTATCTTAGGCACACTTGAACCCAAGTTTGAGAAATATGGGACTTTGAGATCATAGGCAGACTCTCTTGTGATTTTCAAGAACCTTTGCAATTAAGTCTATCTTAGTCTGCTAGGGCTACCATAACAAAATACCACAGAGTGGCTTAAACAACAGTAAATGATTTTCTCATAGTTCTGTGGGCTGGAAGTTCAAGATCAAGGGACCAGCAGGGTTGGTTTCTGGGTGAGGCCTTTCTCCTTGGCTTACAAATGACTTCCTTCTGGCTTTGTCCTCACATGACCTTTTCTCTGTGCATATGCACTCCTAGTGTGTCTTCCTCTTTATAAGGACCCACCAGTCCTATTGAATTAGGGCCCCACCCTTATGACCCCATTTAATCTTAATTATCTCCTTAAAGGCCCTATCTCCAAATACAGTTACATTGGGGGTTTGGGCTTCAATATGTGAACTGGAGGAAGGACACAATTCAGTCCTTAAACAGGCCCTTACCCTTCTTTAGAGGCTGATTTCCTACCAACCTTTCCCTCTAACAGCTGTTTACTTCAGCTGAACCATGCCCCCAGTATTCTCCCCAGCAGTGCCAGGTGCTATGATACTTCATGTATTTGTACCAGCTGTTCCATTTGTCTAGAGATAAACTTTCTCTCCTTGTCCCAAAGACAAGTTTCTAATCAGTCTTCAGGGCTCTACCCAGTATCTGCTCTCCCACTTTCTCTGTCGCCCTCCTACGTCCCCCCAGTTCCTCCATACACAAGTGTTGATTGTGTTTCCTCTATATTCCTATAGCACTTCATAGGTTTACCATGGTGCTCATAACTTTGTAATGAGATTGCTTGTCCATTTTGCCTTGCAGATTATATCTTCCTCAGGGTCAGGGTTTGTGTCCTACTTAGGTTTATATTCCTTCTTTGCCTGGCAGTGATAGTTAATAAATCATTTTCTTAATTTTTTTAAATAAATAGTTATCTGTGAACAAGCAGACATCTTTCAAAATTAAAGATTTGATCCTAACTATATGATATAGTAGATAAGATTATAGTATTAAGGAAGTATAGGGTACAGACTGTTGTTGCCTGTTACTGAGATAGTTCATACTCTACACTTCTAGGATTGACTTTTTTTTTTTTTTGCTGTACGCGGGCCTCTCGCTGTTGTGGTCTCTCCTGTTGTGGAGCACAGGCTCCGGACGCGCAGGCTCAGCGGCCATGGCTCACGGGCCCAGCCGCTCCGCGACGTGTGGGATCTTCCCAGACCGGGGCACGAACCCGTGTCCCCTGCGTCGGCAGGCAGACTCTCAACCACTGCGCCACCAGGGAAGCCCAAGGATTGACTTCTTAAAGCAAAGAAATCATTGGTTCGTATCTGTGAAAAGCAAAGATGGTATTTTGTGATTTATATTTTTTTGTTTGCTTTTTTGTTTTTTTTAAACCTCAAGAGGGAACTTGTGTTGTGAGCTTATCATTGAAAGGAAAATTTACTTCGAAGACATTTATACAGAGAATGAGAGCCATAAAATCCAAGGGAAGCATCAGAAAGATTATAAAGAACACAGCAAAACATTTCTTGAGAACCAGTAACTCTGCTACTTGCTTTTAAATTTATCTTTTATAAACCTCACAGACAACCTGCAATGTAGGTAATATTTATCCCCACTTAAAGAGGACACTAAAGCTTAGGAAGAAAAGACCAAGTAGCTAATTAGGGAAGTTAGATATCAAACCCAGGTCTTCTAACAAAGCCTAGTGTACTTTAATCTCATTTCATGGTGTAACATTGTCAGGTTAATGATGAAAGAAATTGACTTTTCCCCCTTTGCCTGGCATTGGTAAACAGTCAATGGTTCTTTGCCAGGCTGCAGTATGCACAGTAAAGTAGTGGCAAGGGGACAGTGAACTGGGCATGCCTGAGTATGACTAGTGGACTGTAATTTGTATGAACTTTCTGGGGGGCAGTTTTTATGTGTATTTGAACAAATTTATACTCTTTGACCCCTTCTAATTCCCGTTCTAAGGATATAAGAAAAAAAATTGTTGAACAGAATTTTCTTTAGAGACCTTTTAATAATAGCAAAGAGAAAAAAACAATTCACATGTCAACTAGAGGGCTGTTTGTACAAATGATGGGATATCTGTGAGAGGCAAAACCATCATGTCATTGGTGAAATCTTTTTTTTTTTTGAGTCTTCTGGAAACCTTATTTTACAATATACCAATTTTATAAAAAACATAATTAAGATTATAAGTTTGGCATTCTCTTTCATGCCATTTCCCTGTAGGAAACAGAAGGCACATTCAAAATAGTATAGCTCTGGGGCATGGGGGTCCCTAAAAGGATTGTTTACAAAGATGTAAGCAGATCATAGGAAAACCGTAAGGAATAATATAGTATTTGGGGCTAGAAACAGTTTGGGCTGCTGTCACCTGCAGGGCCAAAGGACAGGGAGAAAGAGTCGTTGAGAGAGGGCCACCTTGAGAGGAGCTGTGACCTTCAGTAGAGGAATGCAGCCTGCCCAAGGCAACCCCTGCAAGAATAAATATCTGCATCTGCTCTCTTCCATCCCTTTGATCTGCCAGGGCTCCCCACTAACCCAACTCAGCTAGAAGCTAGAAGGCAAGATCAGGCTTCTGGAGCAGAACATGGTTGAGAGAGGTGGACCCTAGATCTGGAAGGGAAACAGAAGATATTCAGGCTATATTAATTGAGCACATATATATTGAGAGCCTGCAATGTACCAAGCACTATGACAGGAGTAGGCATATTGCAATGAGGAAGTAGTAGTCTCTGCCCTCACAGAGCATCTTGCTACTGAGAAGCCAGGATAATTTAACAAAAAAACTAATAATTGCAATGAAGAGTGTTTTATTATGGTAGGGAAAGTATGGTATGCCATGGGAACAGAGAAACTTGACCCCATCTAGAGGGTAGGAAAGGATCCCCAAAGGAAATGATTGTGGAACTGAGACCTGAAAGAGGAATCAAAGTTAACTGTGTGAAGGAATAGGTAAGAGGAAAATGTTCATGGCAGACAGAGTAGCCTGTGCCAAAGTGTTAAGGTCAGAGACTGTATAAGAGCTGAAAGTTGTTGAACATTCTAGCAATTTTCATCAAATATTTTGAAGTGTAAACTTCAATGAGCCAGGCGCTATGCAGTAAGTTCCGTAAGGCAGCATCACTGAATGCAGGGAGAAAATAAAGAGGAGACTGAGGCTTGTTGCAGAAGAGTGATGGAGGGCCTTATGTACTATGTTAAGGAATATGTTCTGTATTGTTTGGGGTGTAGAATAGTTTTGTTTTTTTTTTTTTTTTTTGCAGTACGCGGGCCTCTCACTGTTGTGGCCTCTCCCGTTGCGGAGCACAGGCTCCGGACGCGCAGGCTCAGCAGCCATGGCTCACGGGCCCAGCCGCTTTGCAGCATGTGGGATCTTCCCGGACCGGGGCACGAACCCGCGTCCCCTGCATCGGCAGGCGGACTCTCAACCACTGCGCCACCAGGGAAGCCCTGTAGAATAGTTTTAAGTGGATAAATGACTTATTGAAATGCAAGTTTCTAGAAAGATTACCTAAACTACAGTGCAATTAATGGGGGCGGAGCAGCAAAACTGGATATAAGAAGGCTAATTTAAATTCTGTTGCTAGTTGAGAAATGGTGTCCTGAAATAGGGTGATGGCAGTGTGAACCGAGAGATGTGAATGGGTGCAGGAGAGACTTGTGATACAGAATCAACAGGACATCTTAACTGATAAGAGGTTGTAAAAGGAGTGTTCATGGATGGTCCCCAGATTTCTGTCCTGAGCATCTGTGTAGATGGTAGTTCTGTGTATTGACCAATACGCATCAGCAGAATAAGAGCAGCTGCAATAGGGATAGGGAATACTAGTTCAATTTTGGATATGTTCAAACTGCAACTTTTGTTAGTTGCATTTATCTATGTAGATCTGAAGGTAAGCAAAAAGGTCTGGTCTAGGGATGGGATAGAGAACTGGCATTTATATCCACAGACAAAAAAAGAAAGGGAGGGAATATACCACAATAAGGGTAGTCATCTTGGAGTGGTGGCATTGTGGGTGATTTTATTTTCTTTATTCCTTTTATATTTTGTAAATATTCTGCAGCGTACACGTTTTGCTTTTCAAAAAGCCATTTTTAATGATTACATGCTGGTTTAATATTTATTACATGGAAAATGTTTTAAAATTACTCTATTTCAGTTGCAGATATAAAGCATCTGAAAATGTTCTTGGGTGAAGGATAACAGAAATAAAAATTTTAAAAATTTCCCTAGGGCTGCTGTTTTATTTTATTACAAAAGGTGTATGTCATCTTTGTTTACTTTTTACATCATGAAATTTGTATTGTTGAATTCTCTTTATCATTCTCCCCCTACAACCAACCACTCACAGCCAGTCTCGTTCCCTGCAGATAGCTACTATTAACCATATACAGTGTTTCAATCTATTACTTTCATAGCTCTCAATTTTTCTAAATATTCAGAGTAGTCCACAGTATACATGTATCATAATTTATTTAAACATTTCCCTATTGGTGGATGTTGAAATTACTGTCACTTTTGCTGTTGCAGAAGACGCTTCAGTGAACATCGTTCTATGTGTATCTTTTTAGATTTGGGGCTATATTTCTATAGGATATATTTTTAGAAATGGAACTGCTAAGTCAAAGAATAATTTGCATTTGAATTCTTATTAGTGTTAAACTGCTCTCAGAAAGGCCATGAAAGTGTCTATTTCCAAATACCCACACCAACACTGGGAATTAACAAACCTTAAAATTGTTTTCCATCTGGAGGGAAAAAAAAAAAAAAAGCTACCATGTCTAATTTGTATTTTATTGGTGAGGTTGAAAACTTTTTCAGTGCTTCTTTTTTTTTAAAGTAGTTGATGTACAATATTACATGTTACAGTGTATTACTAGTATAGGGATTCACAATTTTTAGAGGTTATACTCCATTTATACTTATAAAATATTTGTTTTATTCCCCATTTTGTACAATATATTTTTAAAATATTACTATTTCTTTTACAAATTATTTTATTTTATATTAGAGTATAGTTGATTTACAACGTTGTGTTTCAGGTGTACAGCAAAGCAATTCGTTATACGTATACATATATCTATTCTTTTCCATATATGTTATTACAGAGTATTGAGTAGAGTTCCCTGTGCTATACAGTAGGTCCTTGTTGATTATTTTATATATAATAGTGTTAATATGTTAATCCCAACCTCCTAATTTATCCCTTGCCCCCCACCTTTCCTCTGTGGTAACCATAAGTTTGTTTTCTAAATCTTTGAGTCTATTTCTGTTTTGTAAATAAGTTCATTGGTATCATTTTTTAGATTCCACATATAAGCGATATCATATGATATTTGTCTGTCTGACGTCACTTAGTATGATAGGTCCATCCACATTGCTGCAAATGGTATTATTTCATTCTTTTTTATGGCTGAGTAGTATTTGTGTGTGTGTGTGTGTGTGTGTACCACGTCTTCTTTATCCATTCATCTGTCAGTGGACATTTAGGTTGCTTCCATGTCTTGGCTATTGTAAATAGCGCTGCAGTGAACATTGGGGTGCATGTATCTTTTCAAATGAGGGTTTTCTCCGGATATATGCCCAGGAATGGGATTGCTGGATCATATGGTAGCTCTATTTTTATTTTTTTACAGATCCTCAATACTGTTCTCCATAGTGGCTGTACCAATTTACATTCCCACCAACAGTGTAGGAGTTTTCCCTTTTCTCTATACCCTTTCCAGCATTTATTATTTGTAGACTTTTTGATGATGGCCTTTCTGACCGCTTTGAAGTGATACCTCATTGTAGTTTTAATTTGCATTTCTCTGATAATTAGTGATGCTGAGCATCTTTTGATGTGCCTGTTGGCCATCTGGATGTCATCTTTGGAGAAATGTCTATTTAGATCTTCTGCCCCTTTCTTGATTTGGTTGTTTTTTAATATTGAGTTGCGTGAGCTGTTTGTATATTTTGGAGATTAATCCCTTGTCGGTTGCATCATTTGCAAATATTTTCTCCCATTCTGTGGGTTATCTTTTCATTTTATTTATGGTTTCCATTGCTATACAAAAGCTTTTAAGTGTTATAAAGTCCTTGTCCTTTTTTCTTTTTTTTTTTTTTTCGGTACGCGGGCCTCTCACTGTT
>RJWK010071079.1:0-10763 GCA_004363435.1 Platanista minor
TTATATTCTGGATACAGATCTTTTGTCAGTGTCATTTGCAGATGTTTTCTCCCAGTCTGTAGCTTGTTTCTTCATTCTCTTAACAGTATCTTTGGCATAGCAAACATTTTAAATTTTAATGTATCATTTATTTTCTTTTATAGATCTTGCTTTTAATGTCATATCTAAGAACTTTTTGCTTGACCTCGAGGCACAAAGAGTTTCTCTTATGTCCTCTTATAAAAGTTCTGTAGTTTTACATTTTGATCCCCCTGATGCATTTTAGTTTTTTTTTTTTTTTTTTGCGGTACGCGGGCCTCTCACTGCTGTGGCCTCTCCCATTGCAGAGCACAGGCTCCGGACGCGCAGGCTCAGCGGCCATGGCTCACGGGCCCAGCCGCTCCGCGGCATGTGGGATCTTCCCGGACCGGGGCACGAACCCGTGTGCCCTGCATCGGCAGGTGGACTCTCAACCGCTGCGCCACCGGGGAAGCCCCCCCTGATCCATTTTGAGTTAACTTTCATATAAAGTGTGTATTTTAGGTTGAGATTCATTAATCTGCATATAATGTCAGTTGTTCCAGCACCATCTGTTGAAAAGACTATCCCTCCTGCATTGAATTGCCTTTGCACCTTCATCAAAAATCAAATGGTCGTATCTGTGTAGGTCTGTTTTTGGACTGTATTCCATTCCTTTGATCTATGTGTCTGAACTTCACCAGATTGTGATTATCGAACACCTGCTAAGTGCCTAGTGTCATCTGGCAGGTTTTGGTGTCCGAATGCCTGCATTTTTGCTGCAGTTTCACCACTTCTTAGTGAACCTTCTTAGGCAGGTTCTTTACCTCCCTGGGCCTCAGTTTGCTCCTCTGTGAAAAGGGCTGTTCATAACGGCCACCTCGCAAGTTTGTGAGGATAAAGTGAGCCAATGCAGTCGAATGCTTAGAAGAGTGCTTGGACCATCGAGCAGGCTCAGTAAACATTAGCAGCTATTATTACCATCATTATTAATGCTGTAGAAATACTTGCTGACTGGACTAGTGGGTGAGAGAAGCACCCCGGGTCCTTTACACACCAGAGACAGGATGGTGGCATGGGTGAGAGGCCTGGCATGGAGGTCAGCCTCCCTGACGCTGCCCCTCCCTAATTGCATGGGATGCTGTCCCTCTCTGTGCCTCAGTGTTCTCATCTGTGAAATAGGATTAATCAGAATACCACCTACCTCAGGAGAATGAAATGAGATAGCGGCACATCAGATACATAGCCCGGTGCCTGGCACACAGGCAGTGCTCCCTATAAATGCTTGCTGTTCTTGTTTTTATTTATTAATGCTGAATTCTCACATGTCCCCATGGGGTAGGTGTTGGTCTTCCTTCTGGAGAGAAGCAAAGCGAACCACTCTGGGATCCAGTGCTAGGCAGGTGAGTGAAGCCTGGGCCTCCAGTCCTGCAAGCGGTGCCTGCTGGCTTTTCTGAGGGCCCATGAGTCACGCTGCTTTAGAGAGGAGCCTGGGAAACCTCCCTTCCCCATTGACTCCCCCTCTGAAGCAGTGCCCAGCCTCAGACCCCAGCTGCTGGTTGCCATGGAGTCCGGCTGCCATTCCAGTGCACTGTTGCTAGGCAGGCGCCTGGTTGCCAGGCACCACCTCCTTGGACACCTTAGCTCTCAGAGAGCCTATTTCAGGCTGTCTGAGGGGGGGTTGGGTCCCTGGGGATCCAGCATTTCTGTTACACACTGGAACCTGGAAGGTTTGTTCTAGGGGGCAAAGGGGTCAGAGGCTGGGGTCTGGGATGCTCCAGCCTCCAGTGCCAATGTCTCAGCATGTTCCTCATTGGGCCCCTACAGGAGGCTGGGCAGGGCTTGCATCTCTGTTTTACAGATGGGGACAAATGAATCTTGTGGCAGGGAGGGGAGGGCCCCAGGGGGGCCGCGGAGTCCTCTGCTCTGTCCTAGGGGAAGTGGGGCGTTACTCACCCCCCAGCACTGAGGAGTAGGGTCTTTCCCCTGCTTGTCCAAGGTGCTGGGTGACCTTCTTCCTCAGGGCCTCCCCCATCATGCTTAGAACACAGTCCGTCTCCTTAGCCTGCACGGTCCGGCTCCTGCTTACCTTTCTGCCTGAGTCCATGACCCATCCCCGCCTAGGTCACCTTGCCTAGTCCTTCTACTCACCTGTTTGCTCTGCTCCAGCCACAGTGGTTTCCTTGCTGTTCCTCAGACACACCAGGCAGGCCCCTGCCTCAGGGCCTTTGCACTTGCTGTCCCTACTGCCTGGGCCATGCTCTCCCCTGGTATCCCACGGCTCACTCCCTCACTTCCTCAGGGTCTCAGCTGGACGTCCCCTGATCAGGGAGGCCTTCCCTGGCCACTGCATTTAAAATAGCACCCATCCCTCTGCTTCATATCTCCCTTTGCTGCTGAGTTTTCTTCGTAATGCTTAGTATATTGTTGTTTATTGCCTGTGCCTCATCCATCAGCTCTCTGACAGTGGGAGCATCCTCTTTTGTTTATTGTTCTAGCCCCAGGGTCCAGAACAGTGCCTGGCCCTTAGTAGGTGCTAAACGTGTTATTTGCTGAGTGAGTGCATGAATGACTTCATAGGGTTCTCAAGAATGCAGAAGCAGTGTGTTCTGGGCTGCAGAGTGGGTGTGAGCGAGAGTGTGGCAGCTGGCTTGCAGAAGATCTGGCCCGCGGGCATCCCGTGTCCCCAAAGCTGAGAAGACATTGGGTTCTGGTTGCCCGCTGACCAGTCCCCCTCCTCTTCCCCAAAGGGCAGTGGCCCCTGCTGCCCTGCACAGCAGTTTAAGACTAAATTCAGCCTCACTGGAAAAAAACGCCCCAGCCCCAAGGAAGCTGTGCATTTTCAGAGTCCCATTTTGAACTGACGGAAAATCCCAGCAGGACCTGCCAGGGCCGTGGGGGGCGGGAGGCTCCCCTGGAGCCACTGCTCCCGGCTGTGGTTTTAGCCCTGCAGGTCCCGCAGCCTCCCTGACAAAGGAGCTTTCACTGAGGCTAGGGGGAGGCACGCCGTGTGGCAGGGCAGGGGGATGGCAACCCTCTTTGGGTTTCCAGAGCTTCACACTGCCCCACTCCGCAAGCGGGGACAATCACCCCCTTTCAGAAAGGAGGAAACTGAAGCCTAGAGGGGTGAAGTTGCCAGTTCAAGGCCACACAATGAGAAAGAGGTGCGTCTGGGATTTGACCTCACTCTGTCTAACCCCACAGCTCAGCCATAGAAGCCATGTTGCCTTCGTTCTTGGACTCTTTCCCCACTGGGTGAGAAGTGGGAGGCGAAGCGATGGGGAAAGTGGAGAACACACGGAGGTAGCGGCTTTCACCACCTCCCTCGCGTCCCCGGCTCCTCAGCCCTCTTGCCTTAGCTCTGATTGTGCCTCCTCCAGGCAGCCTTCCCTGAATGCCCCTGCCTGGGCCACCTCTCCCAGTCCTGCTTCCTGGCACTCAGCACGATTGCCGTTGAGTCCACGCTGTGCAATTTTTTTTTTTTTTTTTTTTTTTTTTTTTTTGCGGTACATGGGCCTCTCACTGTTGTGGCCTCTCCCGCTGTGGAGCACAGGCTCCAGACGCGCAGGCTTAGCGGTGATGGCTCACGGGCCCAGCCACTCCACGGCATGTGGGATCTTCCCAGACCAGGGCACGAACCCGTGTCCCCTGCATCGGCAGGCGGACTCTCAACCACTGCGCCACCAGGGAAGCCCACGCTGTGCAGTGTTTTGCTGACCATCTGTCTCTCTTGCCAGACCCGCTTGCATGACAGACACTTAAAATGTTCCCAATTCAACTCTTGTTCTGCATGCTCCCCCCACGCCCAAATCACAGTATTTCCTGTCTCAGTAAAAAGTGACCTCCATCCTGCCCGTGTCTCAGGCCAGACACCAGTGAGTCAGCCTCCTTTCCCCTCTCTCACCTCTCACATCCCATCCATTAGCACAATCCTATGGGATCTGCCTTCAAAGTACATCTAGAATCTGACCGTTTCTCCCACCCCGACATCACCACCCTGGTCGAGTCTACCATCATCTTCCAACTGGACTCATACCTGCGCCTCCCTCCCTGGGCTCCCTTTGTCCGCCCCACCCCCTGACAACTGAAGTCCACCAGGATGAAAAGCTTGCACTTAATCATTATGAGGGACATGTGGAGCACATGCTGTGTATTGGGCCCTGGGCCAGTAAGTGCTTTACAGGTATTCTCTTATTTAAATCGTCGTCGTAGCCCTGGTGCGTAGGCACCATTTGACTCGTTTTATAGATGAGTAAAACCGAGGCCACTGAAGGTAGTGAGTGACCTGCCTATGGACACAGTCTCTGAGTAGACTTGTTTGATTTCTCCAGACAACTTCTCCATCTGCCCTGGCGTGCTGCCACGTGGTCATCCCTGGCTGGACGATGGTGGCCAGATGAGCCCTCGGCCAGTCCGAGCAGCCTCTTCCTCTTTCCTCAGCGGATGTGAAATGATTTGTGTTTCTGTCACCATTCCTCCCGCTGGGAAGCTGACTTCCTTTTTAGCTTGATGCGGCGGGAAGTTCCGCAAAGAGAAAAAGGGAACTGAGATGTTTGTGTGAAGCTGAGTACAGGATTCTGGGTCTGTGTCGCATGGCTTGTGGCTGGTGGTCGGGGTGAGATTCGGGGCACTGGGGTGCTTTTCTCCAGGGGCACCGCCTCGCCTGCTGCTGTCTCTGCAGACTCATGCCTTCCTTCAGTCATTCGTTCTTTGCCGTCCTGAGGACTTGGCCCCAGGCCCTGGGCCACGGGCTTGGGCATCTCTTCAGCAGGCAGAGTCCAGCCATGCCCATGGATACATGTCACCCAGTGTCACAGGGACCAGGGCTGGCTTGTCACCAGGAGCGGCTCTGCCACAGGTTGTAGACTGATGACCTCTTGTCCCTTCTCAGGGGTGTGGGTGCCCTGCCAGCCCATCTCCTGTGCCACCTGAGAAACCCAGCCACCTTCCTGGAACCCTGATTTTGCTCAACAATGTGGTTGGACAAATCATTTTTTTTCCCATTTATTTAATTTTTATTGGAGTATAGTTGCATTACAATGTTGTGTTAGTTTCTACCGTACAGCAAAGTGAATCAGCTATACTTATTGGCAAAGCAGAAACAGAGACACAGATGTAAAGAACAAACGTATGGATACCAAGGGGGAAAGGGGGGGTGGGATGAATTGGGAGATTGGGATTGACATATATACACTATTGATACTATGTATAAAATAGATAACTAATGAGAACCTACTGTACAGGACAGGGAACTCTACTCAATACTCTGTCATGACCTAAATGGGAAGGAAATCCAAAAAAGTGGACAAATCATTTTTATAGGAAAATTGAGTACAGGTGATGATGATGGTGATGAAACATGCTTACTGAGTGCTCACTGCAGGCCAGTACGTGGTTGTCAGCCCCAGCCCACAGGGTTGTGGTGAGGGTCACAGGAATTCACGTTGGTGAATCACTCAGAACTGCATCCAGCATAAAGTCAGTTTCCAGAGAGCGTTAGCCACGGACACTTTGCTCTCTGGGCCTCGGTTCCTCCTCTGTAAGGTGGTGGGGCTGCACCTCTGATAAGGCTCTACCTTGTGGCCATGGGCATCATTTGGGGGCAGTAAATTGGTGCAAACTCTTTGGTGAAACATTTAGCAGAGTTTGCAGGAACCTCCCAAACATTATGCCCTGGAATCCCTGGATCGCGCACTGAAAATGCAGTCCGAGAAAAAGTCCTAAGCATGGGGAAACCCCCAGACACTTATGTGCCACGATGTTCATCAGAGCACCGCGTGTGAGAACTCAACGTTGGAAACAACCTAAATGTCCCCAAATGGGGAAATGGTAAGGTGACCAGGCATGCCTCCTCCTTCTCTAGCTGCCACAGACCGAGAAGGTGACACACCTGATTATGTACAGCCTGTGATGTCATCTGTGCTTTTAAAAGTGCACAGAAAGAACCATTGAAAGTGACACACCAAAGTATTAGTGGTGGGTGTGGTTGGAATGCATGATTTCTAGTTTTCTTATTGTGATTTTATTAAGTTTCGCCTTGAAAGGCAACTGTACACATTCAAACCAGAAGATTAGACTCAACCAGTGCTTCCTAAACTTCAGTGCCTGCCCCAGGCACCTGGGAAAGTGTATTACAAATGCAGATGCCCGGGCTCCACCCATCCCACTGCATTGGAGTCTGTGAGTAGCAGTGCCCAGGAATCGGCTTAGTCTGATTTTGGCTGTTTGTCAGGATCCTCTCTGTCCTCCTCCTCTGAGCAGCCCTCCTTGACTGCCTGCCTGCTCCTGAGTTCCCCATGCTCCCTTGACCCCTGCAGTGTATCTGGGAGCTTCTACAAAGGTACAAGTTCCCTGGCTTTCCCATATCTCTTGAATCAGATTAGCACTTCCTGGACAAATGTGTCTTTTGGAAAGCTCCCTGGGTCATTTTTACACCACCCTTTGGACATCAGACCCCCTGACCTAGGGACCCCCACTTGGCTTTTAAAACCAGACTTCTAGTTGTGCCTTAATTTTAAATTGTAGAGATAACACATGCTCATAACATTGAAAAGGATTGAAATGAGGCAGAAAATTATAGGAAAGTCAATCCTGTGATAAGCCTCTGGTTTACCTCCTTGTGCCTATAAGCAATTTATTGGGCATGTACTATGTACCAGGTGCTGGGGATGCTGCAGTGCACAAGACAGACAAAAGCCCTCATTCCCATTGAGTTTATAGTGAAGCTAGACCACAAAGATATTAAGGAAGAAAAGTTTGTAGGGTTAGTAGGTGATAAGTGCTGTGGAAAAAAGTGAAGCAAAGTGAGGGCAGTGGGGTACTGGGAAGGAGTGGTCAGGGTGGGCCTCTCTGAGGAGGAGATGTGGAGATGTTTGAGCAAAGACCTGAAGGAGGGGAGGAAATGAGTGTGTGGCTACCTGGGGACAGGTGTTCCAGGCAGAGGGGATAGCCAGTGCAAAGGCTCTGTGGCGGGAGCCTGCTGGGTATGTTCCTGGAACATCATGGGGGCCCGTGTGGGAGGAGAGGAGGGAGAAGGAAGTCAGAGGGGTTAGGAAGCGAAGTTGTGTCAGGCCTTGAAGGCTGCCGTTGGGAGTGTGGTTTTATTCTGAGAGTGATAGGCGCTGTGGGAGCATTTTAAACAGGGAAGCACCATGCAGTGGCTTGCGATAGACTGTGATGCACGGGGCGTGCCCACAGCTGGGGCTCCTGGAGGTGCCCCCTCAGCAATTGTACAGCAAACGTTTGTGGATGTCTCTCTGCCCATGGTGGGTGGGGGACACCTGTCAAATCCCTGGATAGGATCCTCCTACAGTATTCAAGGCACTTCTCATTCAGTGGGGACCCCTCCCTGCTCCCAGCTCCCCCCTCCCCTGCACTACCACCCTGATCTTTTTGCTTCAGAACCTCAGAGCAGACAGTCTTCCTGTTCTTGCATCTTCTCAGAAGCTGGGCCGCGGGGGGCAGTGAAGGGGTGTGTGTGGAGGGCGGCTTGTCACTTTGGCAACAGGCCCCACCGAAGCCAGGGCCGCGTGGGTGAGGGCCCGGTCTGCCTGAAGCCAGAGGGACGTGTTGGCTGCCAGAGCCTGGGAGACCCACGTGTGGGCAGGTGGATGAACCAGGGTGGACGGGAACAGTCTCCTTTCTATCCGTTTGCTGAAAAAAAAATGTTTGGAATAATTTTTAGAGCAGTATAATTACATCCATTAAGGTACACCGTCTTAAGTGCACGTCTCCATGACTTTTTACTTGTGCATCACCAAGTGAAGTTCTAGAACGTGTACTCACCCCAGAGGTCACTTCATGCCCCTTGCCAGTCAGCACCTGGAGAGAAAAAGTAATGTCTTTGGTTTTTTTATGAGAAAAATAACCATTTTGGTAACCTCTGTCCTCAGAGATGCATCTTGCCAGTTTGTTGGCTTTTGCAGAAGTGCAGTCCCACAGGATACACCCTTCTGTGTCTGGCTTCTTTGGCTCGGGCAGTGTTTTTAGGATACACCCGTGCCGTCGTGTGTGTCAGCAGTTTTTCTTTTGATTGCGGAGTTGTATTCCACTGTGTGAATGCACTACAATTTGTGATCCATTCGCCTATTGATGGACATCTGTGATTTTTTAAAATCTGAGTTTTTATTGTGTCCTCTTCCCCGTGCTAAGCACTTTATGTTATACGTAATGTTTCCTTTAATCCTCCAAAGAAACCTAAGAGAAAGAGGCTCTTATTTATCCTGTAGAAACGAAGGCTTAGGGGCTTGTGTAACTTCCCTTCCTTTCTTCTCTTAATAAGTATTTTTTCAGCATCTTATATCTGCCTTGTACCAGTCTAAGTCCCGTGGAGACAGTAGTGAACCAGACACACAGAAATCCCAGCCCTCGTGGAGCTGGCGTTCCATGGAGAGAAGGACCACTCGTCAGTGTATAAAATAACATGTAGATTGTGATAACTTCCTTATAGAGAATTAGAGCAAAGTGTGGTGGCAGAGAGTGTCCTATGCTGTAATAACCTGGAGGAGGAGCCTTCCAGACTGAGAGAACAGCACGTGCAAAGGCCCTGAGGTGGGAATAAGCCTGGCGTGTCATAGGAAAAGGCAGATTAGCCAGTATGGTTGGAGTGGAGTGAGACACCCAGTTTCGGGGAGATCTGAGGAAAATACATTGTGGTCTGTGTGTTGGGGGTGGGGTTTCTTCTGTCATCATGCACTGATAGATAAAAATAACATCAGTGATGGGGATGTAAGTGCTGGCATTTCATGAGGCCTCACTCTGGCACGATGCTGAAGTTGAGGTCCATTCCTGTTTCATCTCCTGAGGTAGGTGTTTGAATCTCTGTTTACAGAAGAGGAAGCCGAAGTTAACACTTATGCACCTTCTCCCACTGGTAGGTGGGGTCTTGAACCAGAGCCTCCTCCTCCCCTCCTCTCCCCTCCCTCTGGGGGTCACTGGGTGGTGGTTGAGTCCCCCAGGAAAGGAGCTGTCAAAAGACTCACTTGGAAAAATCTCTGGTGACCTGTCGGACCTGTCGGTCTGTGGTGGGGCTTGTTTTACTGGCAGGGTGTGGGGTGATTAAAGTGTGTGGGTCTGACCCCCAGCTCCAGATCTGGGGGATCCTTAGGGAGCCTCTCATCCAGCCCCTGCTCTCCCCATTTCACAGAAGAGGGAATAGAGGATGGAATATGGGAACGGCTTCCCCAGGGTCACACAGTGAGTCCATGGCAGGGTCACATTTGGAAACCAAGTCAGAGGGTCCTGAGCAGCGGGCACTGTGTCGTCCCCATTGTGCGGCGGGGGAAACTGAGGCCCAGAGAGGCGTCAGTCTCCCCAAATCACCTAGCTAGTGTGCATCATTTCTTATAATCCTCATGGTGATCATTGTGGTTGGCACTATTAGTCTTCATGTTTTATAGATGAGGAAACTGAGCCCCAGAGAAAGGGATGTCTCATTCATTCATTCATTATCACCTATTCATTCATCAGAAATGTATTGAGTGCCAGGCACTAAGTGCTGGGGCTGTAGCTATGAATAAAACAGAGTGAATGAAACAGGAATAAACCTGTGACTAAGCAAGGCCTCTAGGAGTTCTGGTGAGGAAGACAGGCATGAATTGAATAATCTCTTAGGTTATTAGAGCTACCAGGGCTCTAAGAAGGGTTTACGGAGCTGCTGGAGCCTGTACGTGGGCTTTGACCTGGTTGGGAGGGCAGGGAAGGTGAATTGATGTTAACTGGGTAAAGGGAGGGCAATGAGCGTTGTGGTTGGAGGGAACCGCATGTGCAAAGGCCCAGGGGCAGGAGCAAGCTTGGTGTCTTTTTGAAATAGCCTGAAGAACCTAAAGGCTTGGTGGTGGTGGCAAGTTGGGGTCCTGCATGGCCTTTTTGGTTGTTATCCTCAGAACAGTGGGGAGCCATTGGTAAGTGTGGCAGGGCAATGGGGGACCACATTTGCATTTTGTAAAGATCCCCCTGGTCACTTGCCTAGGGTCACTCCAGCCAGGGATGCCTAACTGACCTAGGCCTCCCGACTCCTGGTCGTCCCACCAGGCCACACCACTCCCCTACCCCCAAGTAAATTCTTCCCCCTTTTGAACCCAAGAGGCCATCTAGTCCCATGGGAAAGAATCTTAACTCTGGAGTTCCATGGGCCTGGGCTCAGTACTGGCTCCGTCCTTTCCTCCCTGCATGACCTTGAGCAAATGACCTGAGATCCCATTTCCTTGTCTGTGAACAGGGCTACAGCAGTCACCTCCTCATAGACTCTTGGCGTTGGCATACAGTAAGCACTTAATTCATGGTGCTGCTGGTTCTTGTGTCCTACTCCACTGGAAACGTGAGCATCATATAGTTCAGATAACTCGGCATCCTGAGGTTTCCCACATCTGATCTTACTAAATGGCTTCTTGCATTCTAAATTCAGGAGCTGAATAGAGTTGGGTAGTTCAGGAGAGTTGACATTATTATAATTATTATGATAATTTTTGTTTTCAGACCACCGGTCCTTAATGAATATTTGTTAATAGAGACCATCAGTGGTAGGGAAAGAAGACATTTCACAGCTTACTAATTATAAGACTAAATAGGGGCTTCCCTGGTGGCACAGTGGTTGAGAGTCCGCCTGCTGACGCAGGGGACACGGGTTCGTGCCCTGGTCCGGGAAGATCCCACATGCCGCGGAGCGGCTGGGCCTGTGAGCCATGGCCGCTGAGCCTGCGCGTCCGGAGCCTGTGCTCCGCAACGGGAGAGGCCACGACAGTGAGAGGCCCGCGTACCGCAAAAAA
>RJWK010071080.1:0-10762 GCA_004363435.1 Platanista minor
AAAAAAAAAAAAAAAAAAAAAAAGCTCCCGGGGTGCCCGGGCCTGCTGCCGTTTCCCCAGACAGCCCCCTCACCCCTCCTCCAAAGCCGGACCACTCCCCCAACCCCCGCTCCCAGGACCACCTGCGTTTTACGAGAAGATGCATCTAGAGATAGAAAAGCAGACCCTTTACTCCTTTGGCACATGGGTTAATTTGCATCTAAAATAGGAAAGTAATGTGAAATGATGTGGTTTATGCGTTTTGGTGTTCTTTTAAACGACTTTTTTAAAACATGCTTTTAAAAACGTGTTCTTGAGGTATACCAAGGGTACATTTCATGGTACCAATCATGAATCTTTGTTTCGGGTTCAGTATTATGTAGTTGTTCATTGGTCTTGTGAGTTCTTGACCTTTCTGGAGGCTCCCAGGCACCCCCCGCCCCCCGCCACCGCCCCCGCTGATATTTAAGCATCGTGCGGAGTGAGAAGTCAGAGGTGTGGTACCCACCTTGGACCCCACGTTGGGGAGGCCGACCCCTTTCTGGGGAAAGACACTGCCTGGGCCACCCCGTTGGAGGCGTCTCAACTTGAACTGCGTCTCCCAGGTTCAGCGGAAGATGGACTGGTGCTCCCGGGGCCCGAGCGCTGACGGGCTCTGTCTTTATAGGAGACTTGGAAAAACATGGTTGTGTGCAGCCTCACTGCTCAGAGACCCTCGTGCCAGGGCCCGGCGTGCCTCAGTGGGGTGCTTGGGGTGCCGGGAGCCTGCTTGCGGGCCATCCCTCCCGGTTCGGTGGGGGGGGGGGGTGTGCGCCCGGGGGAGGGAGCAGATTCTTACATTATCAAGTATAAGCCTGTGGCAGAGTAAATGTCTGTAAATACATTTCTAAAGGGGGATTTTGTTTAAGAAATCTGATTGAACAAATCTGTCAGGGGTCATGTTGGTAAGGGATGTCAGAACCCAGGCCCCACGACCTGACCAGCAGCTGCCGAACCGTAGCTCCTGAGAGCAAAGCCAGGGGGGGTCCTGCCGCCCACTGTGCTTGGGCAGCTGCTTGGGCCTCGCCGGGCACAGTTGGGCCACCCCTAGTGGGCATGACCAGACACTTCCTGAGGTGTTGCTTCTTACTGTGTTTTATAAACTAGAGTGTAGTTTACATGAAAAGGAAACTTTTTAAAAAAGTTATCTACATGCAAAACTGCAGGTGATGTATTTTTTTTCATCTTTTTTGTTAGCTGATTTGCAATAAAAATGATTCTGATGGTCGTCCAGGTTTTGCTAAACTCGGCTGTGGTGCTGGCTTGCTTTCTGAGAGGGAGAAAGAGCAGGGCAATCTGCTCCGAAGTACCTCCTGATGGGAGAGCTGTGGTGAGACCGCCCAGCCCTGGCTCGTGGACGCCGGCGTCACTCTGTCTGCTCGGAAGGTGTCCAGTGTCCCTGTCTACCATGGGGAGGCAGACACCCCGCTGGGAGCCGGGCACATAACAGCCCGACACCAGGCTCCGGGCTCTCCCATCTGTCTGGGCCACGGAGGGCGAGGCACCACTGACCAGCCTGGGGACCATGGCCCAGGGGCTGCTGCAGGAAAGCGGGGCACAGGGAGGGGCCGGGAGGCCACAGGAAGGAGTCCAGACCCTAGCGTGAGGTCAGAGGGAGCCACAGGAACATCAGAGTAGGGGCACCATGGGGGTGACCCCAAGGGGTGCAGGCTGGGCAGAACCACTGGCTCAGGAATCCTGAGTTGGGCCATCAGATGCCCACGTGGGCCTCTCCTCCTCACCTGGCCTGGGCCCTCCTCTCACCTGGCCCCGCCTCTTCTCTACCTGAGCCCACCCCTTCTCTACCTGGCCCCGCCCCCAGGCCAGTGGCTTCAAACCAGATTTTGTTTTCTGAATTAAAAAAAAATTTTTTTTAAACTTTATCTTTTGGCTGTGTTGGGTTTTTGTTGCTGTGCACGGGCTTTCTCTAGTTGCGGTGAGCAGGGGTTACTCTTTGTTTCAGTGAGCAGGCTTCTCATCGCGGTGGCTTCTCTTGCTGTGGAGCACAGGCTCTAGGCGCGTGGGCTTCAGTAGTTGTGGCGCGCAGGCTCTAGAGCGCAGGCTCAGTAGTTGTGGCGCACGGGCTGAGTTGCTCCATGGCATGTGGGATCTTCCTGGACCAGGGATCGAACCCTTGTCCCCTGTATTGGCAGGAGGATTCTTAACCACTCTGCCACCAGGGAAGTCCCCAAACCAGATTAACAGAGAGTCCGGTGACCCCATTCCACTGCAAAGTGCCGCCTGCCCCTGGGCCTGGCCTATCCAGGCACAAAGGTGAACCCCAGCTTTCCTCACTGAGTTCAGATGCTTCGTTCCTGGGACAGGAGGTTCTGGGAAGTGGAATATGGCAAATGGCTGAATTTTCATCTTCGGGGGGTGGTACTCAGCCTGAATTCTGCCCAAAGAACACCCACACCGCAAAATTACACTCCTAGGTGTACACTTGAGAGAAGTGAAAACAGACTCACACAAGTGCATCGACACACGTGCTCACAGCAGCCAAGAGGTAGGAACAACCCAAATGCCCATCAGCTGCCAAATGGATGAACCAAATGTAGTAGGCCCACACTGTGACAGCTAATTTTATGTGCCAACTTGGCTGGGGGGCCATTTGGCCAAACGTGAAGGTGTCTCTGGATGAGATTAGCATTGGAATCTGTTGGCTGAGTAAAGCAGACACCACCGCCCCCGCCACCATGCGGGTGGGTCTCACCCAATCAGGTGAAGACTTGAATAGAATGAAAAGGTTGGGTAAGAGGGACGTCCTCCTGCTGACCACTTGAGCTGGGACATCAGTCTTTTCCTGCCTTCGGATTTGCACCGAAGCGTCAGAGCCCCCGGTCTCGAGCTGCTGACCACAGATCTGGGGACTTTGGAGCCCCCATAATCGTGTGAGTCAATTCTTTGTAATCAATTTCTCTATGTATTGATCCATCCTGTTGGCTCTGTTTCTCTGGAGAACCCAGACTAAATACACATATGATGGAATATTATTCAGCCATGAAAAAGAATGAAGCTACCGACACCTGCTACAGCACAGCTGAAACTCAGAAACATCACGCTGAGTGAAAGAAGCCAGACGCTAGAGGCCACACACTGTATGGCTGCATTTGTAATGAAACGTGCAGACTAGGTAAACCCATAGAGGCAGCACGCAGATGAGTGGTTCCCAGGGCTGAGGGCAGTGGGGGATGGGAAGCGACTGCCCAGTGGGGCTGGGGTGTTATGTTGGGTGATGAAATGCTTTGGCACTTGATAGAGGGGGTGGTTGCACATTTTTAATATATTAAATGCCATTGGATTTGCTGTAAAATGATTAATTTTATGCTCTATGAGTTTTACCTCAATCACTTATTTTTTTAAAACAAAGAACTCCTATAGCAGTGTTTGAACTCCCAAGAAGTTCACTGGGGTTGTGGGATCCCCACAGATGCAGCAGGGCGGGCCTCAGGGGACCCACGGGTCATGAGGAACGCCTCTCTGCTACCCGAATCTTTGGGGCCCTCAGCAGCAAGGAGAAGGGTGCCATCTCATGTTTAAACGGGGCACGCCGGAACCTGGCCCTGCCCACCGCTTTGCTGGCGAGGTCCCGGGGGGAGGGGCAGCTGCGGCCACAGAGCAAGGGCTCTGCCCTCCCCTGCCCGAACCTCCCCTGACCTCCAGGGGCTCAGCCCCCAGCCGCCCCCAGGCTCGGAAGCGCTGGCGTAGGTTCTGCAGGTCCCAGGGTACCCACCGGACACCGAGAGGGAGTGTGCAACCCACCCGTTTGTCCCACTGGGACCTGAACCTGCTCCCGCTGCCCCGGCTTCCCTGCCGACTGGCATCCCTCCAACTCGCCATTCTCTTCCTGGACGTACAGCCAGCCCGACTCGGCCTGCTCTGCTGCTGGCCCCACCTTTGAAGGACCCCTACCTGGCCACCGTGTACCTCCCAGGGAGGACACAGCCCCTCCCTCGGGACTAAGCTCAGCCAAGACACCCCTGGCTCGGGGGGTCTGTCCTGGGCTGAACTGTGTCCTCCCAAAAGTCCTATGTTGAGGGCCCAGCTCCCCGGACCTCAGAATGTAGCTGTGTTTGGAGATGGGTCTTTAAAGAGGTGATTAGGGCAAAGTGAGGTCGTTAGGGTGGCCCTAAGCCAACGTGACTGGTGTCCTTGTACGAAGAGGCGGTCGAGACACAGACGTGCACAGAGGGAGGAGTGAAGACCCAGGGAGAGGGTGACCACCTCCCAGCCCAGGAAAGAGGCCTCAGGAAGTCAACCTCGCCAGCACCTTGATCTCAGCCTTCGGCCCCCAGAACTGTGAGAAATGAATTTCTGTTAAGCCACTGGCCTGCGGCACCTTTCTTTTTTCGGACCACGTTGTGCGCTTGTGGGATCTTAGTTCTCCAACCAGGGATCGAACCTTGGTCCCGGCAGTGAAAGGGCTGAGTCCTAAGCCCTGGACTGCCAGGGAATTCCCTGTGGTACTTGTTCTGGCAGCCCTAGCTGACTAACAGAGCATACCTCTCAAGTGCCACATGCATGTCCACATCCCCAGCAGTGCCAGCCAGCTGGCCCTGGTGCTGCCCTGGTTCCCTCCTCCTCCTCGGCATGTCACTCCCCAGGGATCTGGAGACTTGCACTTTTCAACATGCAAAACACATGAGGTTGACACAGAGCTGCCAATCCCAATCCAGCCTCCTGATGCTTCCTTCCCTCCTGACTGCTTGCGGTCAGGGGCCGGTGGGGGGGCGGGACCTTCCTCAAAGCATCCAGCGTGGTTTAGAGCAGCACCGTCCAACAAACAGAAAGGTAATGCAAGCCACATGTGCATTTCAAAGACTTTAGCAGCCACATTAAACATAAAAAGAAACAGGTGAATTTATTTTAATAATACAATTTAGTTAATCCAGTAGATCCAAAATATTATCACCTCAGCCTGTAATCGACATAAACAGTTAATGGGCTATTTTACATGCTTTTGGGGGGGGGGGGATAAGGGGGGAACTGTGTCTTTGAAAGCCCGTGTGCATCCCAGGCTTACAGCACACCTCAGTTTGGACTGGTCACAGCCCCAGGTGTTTGACCAGCACACGTGCACACAGACACCACGTCGGACGGCATGGATTTAGACCGACACGGTGGCCTCTCGGCACCTCTCAGCCCTGCAGGAAAGCCCGAGGCCCATCACTGGCGTGGGGCCTGCTCCACCTTGTCCCCGAGTGAGCCCCAAAGGGGGCTCTGCACCCCTCTGGCCAGAGCAGAGACGGGACCCGTGGGCGAGGAAGGACAGCATTAGGGCCCACAGATAAACAGACTGGCAAGGCTACTCCACACCAAGAAGTGAGCAGAGCGTCTCCGGCCTCCACGCTGCTTGGGGGCCGTGGGCCGCACTGGCTCTCTTCGCTGAGAAAGGCTCACTTCCAGAGAATGTCCGCAGTGAGACCGCGCTTAGCCGCGGAGCTGACATCCACTCTGCGGCGGCTTCCTATCCCGTCACGGGCCAGTGACAAATCCTTTGTGGGTCAGCCCGATCCAGAAACCACACCCAGGAGCCCTGCTGGAGTGGGGCAGAGCTGTCAGCGGACAGACAATGGAGAGCTTCCTACACTCACTTCTTGTGATGGGGCCCCCAGGCATAACAGCAAAGGATTATTCTGTTAAAGTATTTCATTCAGAAACCTAAACAGTGTGGTCCAGATTGACCCCAGGGCAAATGGAGACCCAGAAGCACTGTGTCCCGAAGGGTGTTTGACGGGTTTGGGGTCAGAGGATCCTTTCCTGCAGGACCTCTTAGGCTTTGAAATGATGGAGTGGACCGTGCATCGCCAGGAGGGAGCGCATGCGCACTGGTTTCCAAACGGACTCACCTATCACAGATGAAGGGGCAACATCGGCTGGACACAGGTCAGGACATGCTGCTCCCAGTGACTCCATCTTCAGGATGATTCAGAAGCCACACTGGTTGCCGCCGTGCTTCCCGATCTGTGTCCCTTGTGTCTCCACCTTCCCGGTCGCAGCTGTTGCACCGCAGGCAGGTGACTTGTTGTCTCCGAGACTGTGTCTCAGGGGTAACATGGGAACTGCTCTGAGCCAACCTCCTGGGCTTGTGGTGGGGCCAGGACCTGTCAGGTCGCCAACGTAAAGCTCCTGGCACGAGGTGAGGACTCAGAAATGGCACCGAGTTCTACAGCTGCTTTCCCTGCGTTGCCCCGGGCAAGCGTGTGCTCGCTCAAGCCAGGCAGCAGCCCCTTTCAGGACATGTGACCATCCCTGTTCGGGATGGAAAAACCCAGGTGACAGTCTGAGATCCAGAAACGTTATTTCTGTGTAACACAGCAGATGCTGCGTTGGAAGGGCCTCAGAGTTACATTGTTCACTTTTTCACACACCCTCGAATGTGTGGCCCTTCCTGAATCACACAGTGATGCGTTATCAATACTTATTATGAATCTGTAGTTGTGTATAGATTCCCGATATTCACTGCAAATCTCTGTACAGGCACACCTCAGAGATACTGCGGGTTCAGTTCCAGACTCCTGCAATAAAATAAGTATCACGCTAAAGGAAGTCACATGAATATTTCGGTTTCCTACTGCATGTGAAAGTTATGTTTACACTAGACTGTAGTCTATTAGGTGTGCAATAGCATTATGTCTAAAAACAATGTACATACCTTAATTAAAAAATACTTTATTGCTAAAAATTGCTAAGCATCCTCTGAGCTTTCAGTGAGTCATAGTAATAACATCAAAGATTACTGACCACAGACACTGTCAGAAATATAATAATAAAGAGAAAGTTTGAAATACTGCAAGAATTTTACCAAAATGTGACACAGAGACAGGAAGCGAGCAAGTGCTATTGGAAAAACGGTGCCCATAGACGTGCTTGACGCAGGGTTGCCACAAACCTTCAATTTGTAAAAAAACGCAGTATCTGTGAAGCACAATAAAGTAAGGTGTGCCTGTACCAGAGCTTTTGTCACCCTGTTTTGGCATCTCTTCAATTTAAAAAACAAGTCTTGAGACTTCCCTGGTGGTCCAGTGATTAGGACTCCACGCTTTCACTGCCAAGGGCGTGGGTTCAGTCCTTGGTCGGTGAACTAAGATCCCACACCTGACTGGGGAACTAAGATCCCGCAAGCCGCGCCCAAAACAAGACAAACAAACAAAACCAAAATGAGCCTTAGAAAAGTGTGTGACGTTGGGACTTCCCTGGTGGCGCAGTGGTTAAGAATCTGCCTGCCAATGCAGGGGACACAGGTTTGAGCCCTGGTCCGGGAAGATCCCACATGTCGTGGAGCAACTAAGCCCGTGCGTCACAACTACTGAGCCCACGTGCCACAGCTACTGAAGCCCACGCACCTAGAGCCCGTGCTCCGCTACAAGAGAAGCCACCGCAATGAGAAGCCTACGCACCGCAACGAAGAGTAGCCCCCGCTTGCCGCAACTAGAGAAAGGCCGCGCGCAGCAACGATGACCCAACGCAGCCAAAAATAAATAAATAAAATTTACAAAAAAGAAAAAGAAAAATGTGTGACCGTAAGTAGGTTACTTATTCCTCACCAGCCATTTCCTTACCTGTAAAATGAAAGAAAGACAAGAACACTGCCCTGAAGCGACATTCCCCCACCCCCCGCACCCTGGCCACCCCTGGCTCAGGGCCTCCCCAGCGACCAGCGACCTAGTGGGTTTAGGGATGACGCCGAGGCTAGATCCAGCCCCCATAGCTGTGAGGATTAAATCACTGAGCACAGCGCTCGAGAAAATTACATCTTCTGTTGTTCCATTAAGCTCGACTCTGGGAGGATTTACGGAGCACCTATTGTACTCCGCAGACCCCACCACCCTCTGGGGTCCAGAAATGAACAATCCCCCAGAGAGGGCTGCAGTCTGGGGGTGCTGCAGGGAGCCAAACGTTTTCCTCTGGCTGCACTGATTCCCAGAGACCCAGCAGTCCTGGGAGGAGCCTCCAGCAGGGCAGAGGCTTGCTGGGACCAGCCTGCCTACACGGAGGCGGCTCTCTGTCTCCCCCTGCTGGCAGAGCCCCTCCCGTGTCCCCTTTGGCAAGCGGGTGGTCCCCGTGGGGACTTCCCAGCGGGCCAGGTGAGGCCAGGTGAGGCTCCGCTGTTTATAGTTTAGGTCTGCATCTCACCTAACGCTCGGGTCCATCGCCTGTGACAGTGCTGTTGTCCCTTTTTACAGATGAGGAAGCTGAGGCTCAAAGAGGTAGATGACTTCCCTGAGTTCACCCACTTGAGCCAGAGCCGTGCGACTCCCCAGTCAGTGTCCTCACAGCCATCTCAGGGGTCACCTCCCCTGGGAGGACTCGGAGGGCCTGGAGACCCCCCCTTGCTCAGCCCCTCACCGTTCAGACAGGGAAACCCACGCTCAGGGAGGGACGTGCCAAAGTCACCTTGCCAGGAGTTAATGCTGCAGCCAGCCTGCCACTTGGCAATCTGTAGGTGTAGGAGTTCTTCCAGGCTCCACCCTAGGCCCTTTCCAATTCCCGATCCACGGTCCCACCAGGCCTCCGAGTCCACACCTGTAACTTAAGTCACCACCGATGCTCAGGACTCCAGCCTTGTTTGTTCCCTCGGCTGATGTGTGTGGAGTGTGTGCCGTGCCAGGGGCTGCAGATGCAGCTGGCAGCCAGAGAGCCATGTCCTGCCCTTGGGGGTCAGCCGGGGTTTGGCTCTCCCCACCAGTCTGGCCCCAGCAGCCTTGCTATTCCCCTGGGGGACCCAGGGCCACCTCCTGGGCTCCCTGACTCTGGCTAGTGCCCTGCCGGACAGCCCGGGGGAGGCTAAACCGATGATGTCACTCCTGGCTGCTGAAAAGCCCCTGAGAGCTTCCCTTGCTTCCAGAAGTCAAGTGTAAGTGCCCTCTCGGGGCCCACGGAGCCCAACGCGATGGATGCACACCCACCGGCTCCCAGGCCGCTGCCTGCTGCTTTCTGCTGTCTACCCCTCGTCACTCCAGAAGTTTGTCTTCGCTTCAGCCACGAATGCTCCTCCTTCCCATCCCTGCCTCTCCCCGCCCCCCCAGCAGGTGGGACCCAGGCCTTGCCAGGTGTCCCCGCCCGCACTGGGCACATTCGCAGCTGCCCAGTGTCCAGCTCCCCCAGGGGTAGAAGCCGCACCTGTCTGTTTCACGGGCACTGCCTCGGCTCCTCCCGGTGCCTGGTGCACGATGGGGGCCCAGTGAACGGCTGTGTGCTGCTCTAGGGAGGACACTGCGCACCTCCTCCCGTGGCCCATACGCAACCGGCATCTTCCAGTGTTTCTCTACTACACCCCTCTTGCTTATCGCCTTATGTGCTCAGCACTTGGCTCAATGATTTAAAAAAGAAAGTTCTCTGAGACTCCCTAGGTGCCAGGCATGTTTCCAGACGCCAGAGATGACAGTGCCATGCTCAGGCTCCAGTGGCACTGACGGTGATGACATTTACCAAGCCTGGCTGGCTCAGGGCGTGGCCTGGATGTGGACGTCCTCACGCAAGGCCCTCTGGGGGTCCAGGACGGCTCTAGCGGTGTTGGCCGTATGCCCCTGGTCTGCACCGTCATCGAGGTGCCTCCCTCTCCCCACCTTCAGCCTAGCCACACACCAGCCACCCACCTGGATGCGCCTCGACAGGTGCCCCCACACACAGGGGCCCAATGCCCAGGTGCCGCGGAAGAAACTCTAAGGCACAGCTAGCTGCGCCTCAGGACCTGCTTTCTCCTGAAGGAACTGACCCCCATCCCTTCCTCTCCAGCCACTCCATCCTCCGGAAGCCCTCCCTGCCGGCTCTTCCCACCTCTGAGGCCCTGACATGCTTTTTGCCTGGACCACTCAGCCAGCCCCATCTCACAGAGGCTGCCCCTTCTCTCCAGGACAAGCTGGGCAGGCCCATTCCCACGCCCCCGGCCTCAGCACCCAGGACTGGCGGTGTGCGTCAGGGGCTGAGCAGAGCACCTGGTCTGGAACAGGTCTGCCTTACAAACACCCACAGACCACACTTTACGCCCTGCGGGGGCGTGACGGGCACAGGCTCACGGCCATGGGCCACCGGGCCTTCACCTACACTGAGACTGCTGCCCGCCCCGAGGGCCCCTGGGAGGACTGCCTGGCAGGCCGGTCATCAGGGATGCTGAGTGGGGACGCCCGACCTCTCCCCAACAAGGAGCTCACATCAGAGACCAGCGCCGTCCAATGGAAACGTAACGTCAGCCACGTACGGAATTTTACACTTCCTGGCAGCTACATTAAAAAAAGGAAACAGGTGAAATAAATTTTTATAGTATATTTTATTTAACCCAATAGATCCAAAATATCTTTTCAACAGGTAAGGCTCTCACTGAGCTCCTTCCCAGCCTGGGCACCATGGCATGGACTCTGCGCTCAGAGCGCATCTTGGTTTGGACCAGCACCCTGGAAGGTACAGGCTAGCGGGAGAGGCCGACTGTCACAATACTGAACACAACGTGACACAGTGCTGTAATGATGACGGGACAGCCCGGTTCTCCGGCACCGCCTCTGCCCATGGTCCCTCTGCCCACAGCAGTTCTGTGTCTCGTGTGTTCTGGGTAACGTGACTACAGCTCATGTGACTACGGAGCTTGGCATGAGGAGCTACAACATTTCCCCAGGAAAGAGCGGCCGATTCTAGCCCACCCAGTGGGGGCTTCAGGGAGGTGGTGATATTTGTATCCAGCCTCCAAGTATGAGCCAGGGGAGAGGCTGGGAGAGAGGAGTGGACATTGCAGGCAAAGGGAAGGGCA
>RJWK010071081.1:0-10761 GCA_004363435.1 Platanista minor
AAATTTTTTTAAGTGATCTTTATGGTAGTTAGAAAGCCGGAAGGGCCACCTAACGGTTTTTGGAAAAAGTTTGTTTTATTCGGTCATTCTTCTTCCCTTCTCTTTCCCCAACCCCCATAAACTGGTTAATAAAACATTTTCAGTATAAAATATGTATTTCAGTGCATTGAAATCTCTGTGGCCACTCAGAAGAGGAATTGTTTCTCCTGCCGGGGAGCCTTAATATATTACCAGGAAGTCTGTAACCCCCTCAGTCTCTTTGTGAAACAGAATACAGGTTATTGTTCAAAGGATATGTTTAAAAATTCAGAGTTTAACCTGTTCAAACTCTCTTCTAAAAGTCCACTCGTGCTGTTTGAAAGTCTCTCTGCCTTCCTCCTGCTTAAGTTAGGCACTAAAAGAAATGACAGCTTTCTTTTGTTTTTGTTTATGTTAAACATAGTTAATGTGACATTTTTAAAGTGCCTTATTTTCATTACAGTTTTAGCTCCTTATCAGAGACGTTTATTCTGGTGGTATCGCTCTGACAACCTTCTACACTTACGGAATAATTTCTCTTGGGTTCCAGAGGTGCCTCTTCCATTTCTGCATTTATTTCTGGAAACTTTGGGCTCTCATTCACTCTCCCTGGCAAGGTGCAGGGTTTCGAGAATCTGTCTGACTTCTAAAAACCCAGCTCTCAGACCAGAGCCTTTCCTTACAAGAACAATGAACGTAGATTACAGAAATGGTATCGCAGCTTTCAGGAGACAAGAAACACACTTTCTGGCTTTTTGTGAGGTTTTCCTCCCCCGCCCCATCCTCCCTGGAGTTGGTGGCCCCGTCGTCCTGAACCCTGTGGTCGTGTCCCAGAAAGCGTTTCCACCAGGCAAGGGTGCTGAGCCAGAAGTCGGGAGAAAGGAAAAAGGAGGTGTTTATTGTCCCGAAGACGCCTTCCAACTTTTATTATTAACTCCTTTCCAAAGTAAACTTTTGGGTTTGTTTCAAGTCACTTCTGGCCAAAGTACAGTTGGGTTTGCTGTGTCCTCTAGGGGGAGAGGCGAAAACAGCATCACCCTGGGCGAGGACGAGGTGGCGGCCTGTTCGCTTAGGGAAGGGAAGGGATCCGAGTGACAGCTGGGGGCGGCGGGGAACAGTTGGGATTGAGAATCGGCTGCAGGCTGGGCCCCTGAGAGGCACTGGGGTATCCGGAGCTCCCGGCGGGCACCCCTGGCCCAGCCAGAGACCGGTGTGGAGTTAGACTGTTTAGATAAAGAAAGAGTAATAAGTGACCAAATGGTGAGGGCAGTGCCCAGAGGACACTTGGAGCAAAGAGAAGGGGCTCCGGGGGAGATGCAGGAGTCCTGACCCGGGCTGGGGCCAGTGTGGGGCGGTCACCAGGAGTGATCAGTCCATGGGGGTGGGAGGGGGTGGCACATGGTGGGGCTCTGGCCGCTGCTGGAGAGGTTCCAGAGCGAGGCTGAGAAACAAGGACCTTGCTCTGCCTAAGGCCCTGCCAGGGGACCACAGGGTACATGCCCAAGAGTGACCCGGCCTGGCCTACACGTCGCAGAGTTGGTGCCCACGCTGTGGCGTGGAGCATGGATGCCCCGGGAGCAGAGGTGGGACCGGAACCGCTGGGCCCCTGCTCTGGGGGGCTCAGTGGGAAACGGCTGCTCTCTCCACAAGCAGGTGATGTCATATCCATTCAACAAATACCTGTCGTGCACCTTCTCTGGGCCAGGCGCTGAGGATACAGCAGTGAACAGAGTGCCAAGCCCCTGCCCTCGGAGTGCCTCCTTCAAAGGGAGGAGACAGACCACCAGTGAACAGATAGGACTGAGTTCCAGGGGATGCTGATCGTGGGATCGGGGGAGGAGAGACGGTGAATTTTGAAAATGCTTGGCTGAGAAGGGCAGGGAAGAGGCGTGGCGGGGGGCGTAACTAGGGAAGGACAAGTTTTAAGGGGGTGGTTTTCCCCGCCCCGAGGGGACCGGAGCTTGTTCTAGGTGGGGGCAGGGTAGGGGAAGAGGAGAATCCGTGTGTGGTGGGGTATAGTTCCAGAGCAAGGTCAAGGTCACAGAGGTGGGAGGAGAGGGACTCTACGTTCCAGGGAGCAGCATCCGCTCTCCCAGAGAGGCAGGAGAAGTTGTCAAGTTGTCCTTGAAGGGTGAGCAGGGGGCTGAGTGCTAGGGGAGCGTGGACAGGTTTACAGTGGTCGCGAAGACGGTGGGAGAGGGATTTGGCAAAGCGCAGCCAGGAGGATGGGGCGGTGGGAGGTCTCGGATGTGTGGTGGCACCTGGCCACCAGGTGTGCAGAAGGACACCGTGGGTGTCCTGTTGAGGATAGTGAAGGACAGGTGACCAACCCTGCTGGTTGCATTCTAGCTTCCTGTCTCTTCATTGACACTTGCTTCAGTCTGGACGCATTTGAAGTCACGCCAGACCAGTAACTTACAGGTCGCAGAGCCAAGGTTCTCGTGTCTCTGAATTTTAAAGGTTAAGAAATCAGCTTCACTTCTAGCCATGCAGGAGCCACCCTATGTCAGTATTTTCCCAAGTTAGCTAATTATAAAAGTCTCCTGGGCGTGTGCTTGTTCAATAAAACTACCATCCCTGGGCCCCACCCTACACGGAGCGAGACATAATCTCCCAGTAAGGGCCTGGGGACCTGCATTTAGAATCAGCACCTTGAATTCTTACTCAGGAGCCTGTTGGGGCACCCAGCCTCGCTTGATCTGCCCCCAGCTTGGATGATTTCTTCCTCCATGAGGATGTAGGATGTAGAAAGCCAAGGCTGTGGTTGGCATTTCTCCATCTCCCCACAGCGATGCTCAGGGAGCGTGTGTCCAGTGACCACCTGAGACCTTGGGTGGTCAGGGCGTGCGGGCGGGGTCAGCCTCAGTCGTGAGCGTGGAAAAGCAGCCTGTGAACGATGTTAGTGCCGTTACTCCTGGGGGAGGCTGGGAATGATCTCAGGGTTCCAGAAGGCCTCTGGAAATGAGCATCGTCGCGAATGGGCAGACCTGGAAGCGTTCTCCGGGTTGTCTGGTCCAGTCTCCTTATCACGCACGTGAGGAAGCTGAGGTCTGTGGCCGGCCGAGGCTCCGCTCTGTGCAGGGACGGTGCCGGGCATCTGTAGGATTGTTTTTGACCAGAGATCACCAAGCTTTGGCTTAGGCCAGGGTTGTTCACATGTCTGAGCCCCTGGTAGGCGGTGCCCCGGAGGGAGCAGGCCCCCAGGCTGGAAGTCCCCCAACCTCAGCCGGAGAGTGGGTAGGCGTCCTGTAGAGATGACTCTGCTTTGGAGTGTGGTGAAGGGTAGACACCAGGTCTGCAAGGCCCCGCCCAGAAGAGGACTTGGTGGTGATGGTCTCTGTGGTGCTCCCTTGACAACACCTCCAAGTACGAGCGTGCTTGTGTGTGCACGTGCGTGTGTGCATTCTTTGGGTGACTTAAAGTAGTTTTACAAGCAGAAAGTACGGTTTTAATATTGATCGTGGGCGCTAGCGCTCAGAGCTCACGGCCCACCAGGCACTGTGCTCACGTGCTCTGCACGTGTCTTCCACGCACTCCTCACAACAGGCCCCAGAGGGCAGCTGTCTCACCCGCCCCCCGTCCTGCAGAGGAGGAGCCCGAGGTTGAAGTTGCCTGGGGTCGCCCAGCCAGGATGTGGCAGAATCAGGACATCGAAGCCAGCCAGCCCGGCCCCAGAGCACCCGCTCTGTGCAGTCTGCTCCCCACCCCTGGAGTATGGGACCCTAGGCCGCTAAGCGCTCAGGCCGAGCAAGTCTCCTGTCTTTTCCATTAATGATGTTGGTGGTGTTCTGCTTATTCATTTCATCCTCACGACACTTTGTAGCGGATTTGAGTTTAACGGGCACCATAGATTTTTATAAATCATGGGAGCCCGTCTTGAGAAAATCCTTTCTCTCTTCTACCCACACTTTTACCACCTACCCATCCCCACCTCCCACAAAAGCTGGGAGAAGGGCGAACAATAATTATCATAGTGAGTATCCTGGTCTAGCTACTCACGAGGCTTTAAAGATACCGGTCAGTGAGGATGGTTTTCATCTTTCTGGCTGCACTCTTAATTCCTTTTGTAGTACTGGCGTGGAGATGTTAGTGTAAACTCAGTCCTTCGCTTGGGGAGAGGTTTTTTTTAAGTCAGCTTTATACTCATTCACCCCTTTTTAGGGGTCCGCGTCTGTGAATTTTGGCAAACGTGTACCTTTATGAACCACCACCACAATTACTGCGTAGGACAGCACCCTCGTCCCCCAGATTCTTCTGTGCCTCTTTATAGTCAGCCCCTTCCCTACCCCCAAGCTCTTGGTGACCACTGATCTGTTTTTCTGTTCCAGTTTTGCATTTTCCAGGATATCACATAAATGGATCATACAGCCCCCCTGAGTCTGGCTTCTTTCCTTCAGTGTAATGCGTTTGAAACTCAGCCCATCGTTGAAAGTACCTGTGGTTCCTCCCTTTTTAGTGCTGAGTAGAGTTTCTTTGTATGGATGTACCACAGTAGGGTGAGGTTTGTGCTGCATTTTATCTCAGGATCCCCAACATCCAGGGCCCCGGGGTGTTTAAAGCTGCACACGGCTTCGCACCCAGTGCTGCCTGATACCCTGATTGGTTTGATAGGGAGGCCGGGCAAGTGCACTTTGATCCCTGCCAAGAATGGTCACGTCAGTGCTCTGCCATTTCTGCTTGCAAACCCACCCTCCTTCTGAGTGCAAGGGGTCTTCCTTGAAGGAGGCGGGGTTAGTACCAAGTTGGCAAAGCTGACCGTTTTCTGGTCCTGTGTCCCAAAGGGAAAAAGGATTTGAGAGTTGCTGGAAACAAGCTCACACAGAGGATGCCAGCCCCCTGTTGATGGAGGCTGCACCTGCGCTGAGGGACAGGTGTAGCACTTCAGTAAACCAGGCATCTTGCCCCCTTTGTGCTCTGAATTGTAGATGCTCTTCTAGTATTTCCTTATGTTGTTATTTCGTCCCTCTGTGGTGTGCTTTCTCCTAGTTGGACGCTCTGGGAAGGTAAGAACAATACCTCAGATCCTCCTCCAGCCTTGGTTGGATCTGGGATTGGTTGATTGATTACGTGCCGTAATGCTGATGTACAGAGTGATCCAGCCCACGCACCCCCCCCCCCCGCAAGAATGCTGTCGTCACAGCTGCGGACGGGGTGGGGGTGGGAGAGGGGCTTAGCAATCACTAGCCCACCTTGTCATGTTCTTCTGGAGAAAACTGAGGCCAGAGAGGGACACCAACTTGCCCAGAGTCACACGCCAGTTCAGCAGAGGGGCCGGGACATGGCGGAAGGGTCTGCTTCCCTGCTTCCCCGACCCGCAGTCCACTGCCCCACACAGCTCATCTCCACGCTGTAAATTCGAAAGGTCAGAGGGAAGAGGGCAGCGTGCTGGGCTTCCTTGAGGCAGGTGGCTCTTTTAAAGCTGGGGCTTGTTGCCAATCTGACCTCATTTCCATGGAAGCAGCCAGCGGGGGCAGCTTGTTCCTGTCCCCCTGAGGTCTGGTGGAGCCTCAGCCCCTGACAGCTCGCCAGCTTGCTCACTTGGAGGAGGGGACCCAGGAGCCCCGCCAGAGGCTCTTTCCACCTTGCTTTTTGCTGCAGGAGTTCGGTGGCATGAAGGGAAAGTTAGTGCATCGCTAGCCCCAGCCTGCGCTTTCTCCAGGACTCGCACCGGGTAGACTTCGTCACTGCTCTGGGGAGACCTCCTTTGGGAGCCCTGCTTAGAGGTGGGCTCCCCCTGTAGACTATATGGCCCTCCCATCATTCCTGGAGAATCTCAAAGACGGAAAAAGAACTATCCAGTACGTTTATTTTGTGCTGCAAGCGAACTCTCAGTGGAATCTAGTTCTTGAAGTTCATTTCACATCAAGCTACTGGCTTTTCTTTCTCGCCGAGATTGCCGTTCAGCGGTTGTGGTGTGATAACCCGATCGTGAGAGCAGATTTGCCCTTCTCTCCTGTCCGCCACTTTTAATGTCTTGGCACTCCTGAGCCTGGCATTCCTGAGCCGGGTCTGCTTCGTCTCATGCTGGGATCATGGCTCAGTAATGAAGCCTTTATTATATTCACTCGTCAACAGATAACATTCTTTGAAGAATCCTGAGTTTTTAATTACCCCGCTTAAGCCTTTGGACACACGGGTTCTAAGGGGCATTTTCGCATTGCTAAATTCCAGAGTTGATTGCAAACCTTAAAAGACTGGAAAATGCTAGGAGCAACTTTGTAAAGTCACAGACCCAGGAAAGGTTCCCCGCTTCCTCCCCCTTCCTGCCCCTCCCCTAATCCTGTTTTTCATGCCTTTCGGTCGGTCGGCGGTGTAAGTGCACTTTTATCAGACGTGCCAGCACACATTGTTTCCCAGGTCTGTTTTTGCATTAAACGTACCCAACCTCTGTTCCAGTAGGTGGAGAAAGATGCTTCAATCCTAGAAGCACCCCTCACCTACCTTTTTAGGGTATTGCAGGTTTAGTTTGAGGGCTGGAGGGCTTCCAAAAAAGTATGACTAAGGGAGAAAAGGGCTACTCCCAGAGCTAACAGGGTGGAGCGTTGCCGCCAGGATAGGAAAATTTCCCAGCAGGGAAACCGTCTTGTCTGTAATGCAGACACGCTGGGTCACAGATTTGCTTTCACAGAAGAAGTGAAATGGAACAAAGTTTTCTGAGTTCTCATTCCCAAAGGCCCAGTTTCTGCAGGTGCGTCTTTCGGTCCCAACTTTTGTATCCGGTATTATATCAAACAGTTTGCACTTCATGCCGTGTCTGCTCCAAACCAAACAGCTGGCTGGCTGAAAAGGGGAGTGTCGCCCGATCACTCTGCCAACCACCTGTCTTAGGGCAGAAGGTGAGCAGCATCTTTGCCCCCCGCACCGGCCACCCCAGGACCCTGCTGGTCTATCACTTAACGTCTCTGCAGCTCAGTTCAGCCTGGATGGGAATCTGTCCTTCTTACGGTGGCTGCGATTAAATAATCAAGGTCGCTTCCCTGCTCGATGTCGCTTAGCACCCTGTGCACAGGTGTCTGGGGAACATTTGCTTTTCCTTCCCAACCTGGTAAATGCTCATATACTGAGTTGCAGGAAAATGAACAACTCATCTAACTCTGGGCAAGTTAAGTGATGCTTTCCGACACGCATGTGGCTGAGCTCAGCCATTCTTGGGGCATCTTCTGGCCCAGTTTTGGTGTTTTCTGTCCGGTGGGCTCTTTTCAGTATTACGCGTCACAGGCAGGGTGCTAAGTGAGAGCCAGGCTCAGAGATACTGGGGGTGAAAGGAGTAGTGGGGCCAGATGTCGGTGGGAGCAACGTCCTCTAACAGTTTGAATTTCCGTTTTTGAAAAAAAGGCCGTGATAGGTTTGTGGGCACCTGTTGGCCTCTGGAGGTTCAGAATGTAATTTTGGTCACTGCCGTAATAAACACAGCGCAGGGCCTGCCACATAGGCATTCAATAAATACCATTAAAAGAAATGAATAAGTAACTTGTGAAAATATGGCTAACGCTCTTGCCTTTTACACAGACACCTGATTGCAACTTTTTGTTGATTGTATCTTTGTGCCGTCCCGCAGTGGTGCGTGAAAATCTGTCTGTATGGAGCACACCTTTGCTTTTTCAGAATGCGGGGAGGGGGCGGGGGGGGGGCAGCGGGGGGGAGGGAGTTTCATGTTTTTCCTCATCATTAGGATACTGTGGGCCAGTTGTAAAACATTCAATTAATGAAGGAACAGAGTCACCCTGAATTCTGCCATCCCGAGCTAACCGCTGTTAGCATTTTGCAAACAGCGTTTCGGACATCTCTGTGCTTACATGCACATCCAGGCTCAGTTCTGCTCAGTAATATTCAAAGGCGCCGACTGTGCGCGAGGGACTCCGGCGTCCTGCCACTGACATGCTCTTCTGCGAGCTCGTGTGTTGGGGACGTCTGTCCGGTAGGTCTGCCCTGGCCTGGCCGGCCTGCACTTTTCACGGCTGTGTAATGTGCCAGTGCTTGCCCCCACCCCCCCCACCCCAGGTGCATTTAGCCAGTCTCCTCTTGGTGGAAGTTCAGGTTGCTTGTTATTTTGAGTAAACCGTGTCTAAGCACACAACATGACAGCGTGAGCCACCCCGCGGGTTCTTGCCAAAACCTCCATTAGCGCTGTGACTCAGGAGAGAATGCTTGCTTTTTCCTTCGGTTACTGGGCTCGGCCATTCCCAGGTGTGAGTGACCCAGGCCCGGAGGGCAAATAATTGACTGTCAGAGGCATGGGAGGGGGCCCTGTCCCCACAGGGAGGGATGGCCCCAGCCCCTCCCGGTGGCTCTTTCCAGACAGGGGGCGGCTGTAGGCAGTGGGGCTGGCCGTGTGAGAGCGGGAGGGGCCCTCGGAGCCTGCTGGTCTGCAGCTCCCGCGGCCCCAGAATGGTGGGAAAGTCCTGCTTTTCCCGAGGAGGGCGTTGATCAGTGATAGGGTGGCATTAGCCAGAAGTGATGCACCCCAGCCGTCTTAGTGGTAGCAGTTGCCTAAAGCCACCCGCTGGGAGCTGGGGAACGAGGCGGGAAAACACTTGGTGTTACAGTCCAGCTCACTGGCCCAGGGCCCCAGGGAGATGGGTGCTCTGGGCAGACCGGACCCATGGCAGCCGAGGACAGTGACCCGTCACTGTTAGGAGCTCTCTCTTCTGCCCAGACTCACCTCTGCTTTCCAGTGGTGGCCACTGAACCCCCAGTTGAGCCCAGCGACCTGGTCCACCCCTCTTCCCCCACAGGTGAGGGAAATGGGGAGCTGCTCGTGGGTGCACGTTGTTAAATCGAGCCCTGCAGCTGGGCCCGAATCTTCCCACTGAGCGAGCGTGGTGTGTGTACATCCCTGCCTCATCGTCATCTGCCTCCGTGTGTCTGTCTGTTGGTGATTCTGCTTTTGGCTTTAATAAAACCCCGTGCCTGTTGGTTGGTGCTCTGACTCTTCCAGGGTCCCATCGGCCTCCAGCGGACACCCCGGTCTCCCCAGAGAGCAGGCGGCTGAGGCCAGGTTGCTCCTGGGAGAGCCGGAGCCCCCCACGCTCGTGCCTGCCAGCTGCAGGATGAGGGGGCCTCTTTTCTGGAGCGAGGCACTGCAGGCTGGCCTGGCGAAGAGCATGTGGGTCAAGGTCAGCCCCGCTCCTTCCATTACCCAGAGTTAAAGCCGAACGCCGCGTGGGTGCAAAATGCAGTGCACTTTTCCAAAGTGCTGTCACTCCTGGGTGCCGTCCCCAACCCCGAGCCAGCTTTGGAACTTCCCATTCAGCTCATAGTCGCCCGGAAACTACCGAGCCCTGGGGCAGGTGCTGGATGTGTGCCAGGAAGGGGGGTCGGCATGGGCCGTCCTGAGCATGCGGGGCAGAGCCACCCAAGGACTTGGACCGCAGCCCGCTCCAACCCAAGCCGGGCCCCAGTTCTGAGGGTTTAACTCCAGGATCTGTTTGCTTTCGACACATCCACTATCGTTGAGATACAAAGCATAACACGGCTGAAGCTAGTCAATGGAATTTAGAGTTCATGCCAGGAAAATAGAATAAATCAAAACAGTCATTAATAATTTGCTTTAAATTGTGAGTAAATTCCCTCTCTGTTTGTTGCATTTTGTAAATTATATCCAGGAGTTAATTTATTGCTATTTAAAATTGCACAAGAACTCATGGGAACCGTGTCTCTAATGAGTGCCCTCTCTGTGCCAGGCGCTGTGCTCGGGGCTGGGGTACCAGGGACAGTCCTGCCCTCGCGGAGCTGATGTTCTGCCTGGGAGTGGGGTCTCCTGGGAGCATCCTGAGAGCCTGATTCTGGCTGGGGCTGGGGGTACCGAGGAGAGGAACCGGACAGTGGAAGCAATGGGTAGAATCCACATGATTCTGAACCCCTGGGCTGCGGGCCTGAAGGAGGGGCTGCAGGGGCTGGCCTGGGCCAGGCTCAGGTAGGTCGGCGTGTCTGTAGTCCTGACCCGCTGCGTACAGGAGCACCGTTCTGACTCTGGAGGTCACGTCTGGGGCATGTGTCGTCTTTGCTTCCTTCCCTTGGGTCTGGGTGACAGTGTTGGCTCCGTCCCCCGAGGCTGGGAACACCAGAGGTGAAAGCAGTGGCTTGGGAGTCAAGCTGACACATTTGCTTTCACAGAGAATGAGCTCTAGATCTTTCCCCACTGGGCCAGAGGGCTGGGACTTGGAGGGCGGCAAACTAGAGTCGTGGGTTTGGAAGGGGATGGCAAGGGCGGCCCCAGATGAAGCCAGTGGTTGGGGACCGGGGAGGGGCTGGGCTGGCCTTTTCTGGCATGAGACATAGACCCGAGAGCAGTGGTGAAGTGGCTGGCGAGTCGGGCGGAAGCTCTGAGGACCGAGTCGGGGCTGCTTAGGAAGGGGGGAGGGTTTCAGGAGGGTTTGCGGTGGTGGCCAACGCTGCAGAGCGAATGTCAGATTTGGAGTTTTGAGGCGGGTGGGGAGTGGACCAGACTGTGATGCAAAGGGGCAGGAGAAAGGAAGGGTCTCATTTGCTGAGCCCCAAAGCCAAGGGCGGTGCTGGGCCCATCACACACATGCCCTGTGGTCATCCGAGGCAGGCTTTGGAGTCTTAGCTGTACAGAGAGAGCTTGCCCCGGGCCTTCTGCTGGAGTCCAGACTGGTTCCGCTAACCCTAGGCTGCGGCCCGGGACGGCTGGGGCGCGTGTCAAGTCAGCCCGAAGAGGCAGCGCTCCTGGACCAGTCTCCCTGCGGGCTCGGCGGTAAGCAGAAGGTGCAGAGCAAAGGC
>RJWK010071082.1:0-10762 GCA_004363435.1 Platanista minor
AAGAAAAAAAAAAAAGAAAAAAAAAAAAAAAAAAAAAAAAAAAAAAAAAAAAAAAAAAAAAAAAAAAAAAAAAAAAGAAAAAGAAAAAAAAAATAGATTAGAGACAAGATGGTGGAAGAGTAAGACGCGGAGATTACCTTCCTCTCCACAGATACACCAGAAATATATCAATACGCGGAACAACTCCTGCAGAAAACCTACTGAAGGCGGGCAGAAGAACTCAGACCTCCCAAAAGGCAAGAAACTCCACACTTACCACGGTAGGGCAAACGAAAAAAGAAAAAACAGAGACAGAAGGATAGGGACGGGACCAGCACAAGTGGGAGGGAGCTGTGAAGCAGGAAAGGTTTCAACACACTGAGAAACCCCTTCACAGATGGAGACTGCAGGTGATGGAGGGGGGAAACTCCGGAGCCGCGGAGGAGAGCACAGCAACAGGGGCGCAGAGGGCAAAGCAGAGCGATTCCCGCACAGAGGATCGGCGCCGACCAGCACTCACCAGCCCGAGATGCTTGTCTGCTCCCCCACCGGTGAGGGCAGGGCTGGGAGCTGAGACTCAGGCTTCGGTCAGAGAGCAAGGAGATGACTGGGGTTGGCGGCATGAACACAGCCTGCAGGGGGTTAGTGCACCACAGCTAGACGGCAGGGAGTCCGGGGAAAAAGTCTGGACCTGCCGAAGAGGCAAGAGACTTTTTCTTCCCTCTTTGTTTCCTGGTGCACGAGGAGAGGGGATTGGGAGCGCTGCTTAAAGGAGCTCCAGAGACGGGCGTGAGCTGCGGCTACCAGCGCGGACCCCAGAGAAGGGCCTGAGACACCAGGGCTGCTGCTGCCACAACCAGGAAGCCTGTGTGTGAGCACAGGTCACTCTCCACACCTCCCCTCCCGGAGCCTGTGCAGCCTGCCAACACCAGGGTCCCATGATCTAGGAATGGCTTCCCTGGGAGAAAGCACAGCACACCTCAGGCTGGTGCAACGTCCCGTAGGGCTCTGCTGCCGCAGGCTCACGCCGCACTCCATGCCCCTACTTCCTCCGGCCTGAGTGAGCCAAAGCCCACCAGTTAACGACTCCTTTAAACCCGTCCTGTCTGAGCGAAGAACAGATGCCCTGCGACGACCTACACACAGAGGCAGGGCCAAATCCAAAGCTGAGCCCCAGGAGCTGTGCGAACAAAGAAGAGAAAGGGGAATCTCTCCCAGCAGCCTCAGCATCAGTGGATTAAATCCCCACAATCAACTTGATGTACACTGTATCTGTGGAATACATGAATAGACAAAGAATCATCCCAAACTGAGAAGGTGGATTTTGAAAGCAAGATTTTTTTCCCCCCTTTTCCTCTTTTTATGAGTGTGTATGTTATTCTTCTGTGAGAGATTTTGTGTGTATAGCTTTTATTTCACCATTTGTCCTAGGGTTCTATCTGCCTGTTTTTTTGTTTTTTTTTTTTAATTAAAAAAATTTTTTTTCTATCTTAATGATTTTTTAGTTTTAAGAACCTTATTTTATTTTATCTAACTTTATCCTATTTAATCCTTCCTTTCTTCCTTCCTTCCTCCCTCCCTCCCTCCTTCTCGGCCTCCCTCCCTCTCTCTCACTCTTTTCTTTCTTTCTTTCTTTCTTTCTTTCTTTCTTTCTTTCTTTCTTTCTTTCTTTCTTTCTTTCTTTCTTCCTTTCTACTTTTTCTCCCTTTTATTCTGAGCCGTGTGAATGAAAGCCTCTTGGTGCTGCAGCCAGGAGTCAGTGCTGTGCCTCTGAGGTGGGAGACCCAACTTCAGGTCACTGGTCTACTAGAGACCTCCCAACCCCACAAAATATCAAATGGCGAAAATCTCCCAGAGATCTCCATCTCAACACCAGCACCCAGCTTCACTCAAAGACCAGCAAGCTACAGTGCTGGACACCCTATGCCAAACAACTAGAAAGACAGGAACACAACCCCACCCATTAGCAGAGAGGCCGCCTAAAATCATAAAAAGTCCACAGACACCCCAAAACACACTGCCTGACGTGGACCTGCCGAACAGAAAGACAAGATCCAGCCTCATCCATCAGAACACAGTCACTAGTTCCCTCCACCAGGAAGCCTACAAAACCACTGAACCAACTTTAGCCAGTAGGTACAGACACAAAAAACAATGGAAACTATGAAACTGAAGCCTGCAAAAAGGAGACACCAAACACAGTAAGATAAGCGAAATGAAAAGACAGAAAAACACTCAGCAGATGAAGGAGCATGATAAAAACCCACCAGACCTAACAAATGAAGAGGAAATAGGCAGTCTACATGAAAAAGAATTCAGAATAATGATAGTAAACATGATCCAAAACATTGGACATGGAATTAACAAGGACCTAGAAGAACTAAAGATGAAACAAGCAACAATGAACAGCACAATAAATGAAATTAAAAATACTCTGGATGGGATCAATAGCAGAATAACTGAGGTAGAAGAACTGATAAGTGATCTGGAAGATAAAATAGTGGAAATAACTACTGCAGAGCAGAATAAGGAAAAAAGAATGGAAAGAACTGAGGACAGTCTCACAGTTAATCACACCAACATTCGAATTATAGGGGTTCCAGAAGAAGAAGAGAAAAAGAAAGGGACTGAGAAAATATTTGAAGAGATTATAGTTGAAAAATTCCCTAATATGGGAAAGGAAATAGTTAATCAAGTCCAGGAAACACAGAGAGTCCCAGACAGGATAAATCCAAGAAGAAACATGCCAAGACACATACTAATCAAACTATCAAAAATTAGAAACAAAGAAAACATATTAAAAGCAGCAAGGGATAAACAACAAATAACACACAAGGGAATCCCTATAAGGTTAACATCTGATCTTTCAGCAGAAACTCTTCAAGCCAGAAGGTACTGGCAGGACATATTTAAAGTGATGAAGGAGAAACACCTGCAACCAAGATTACTCTACCCAGCAAGGATCTCATTCAGATTTGATGGAGAAATTAAAACCTTTACAGACAAGCAAAAGCTGAGAGAGTTCAGCAGCACCAAACCAGCTTTACAACAAATGCTAAAGGAACTTCTTCAGGCAAGAAACACAAGAGAAGTAAAAGACCTAAAATAACAAACCCAAAACAATTAAGAAATTGGGAATAGGAACACACATATAGATAATCACCTTAAATGTAAACGGATTAAATGCTCCCACCAAAAGACACAGACTGGCTGAATGGATACAAAAACAAGACCCATATATATGCTGTCTACAAGAGACCCACTTCAGACCTAGAGGCACATACAGACTGAAAGCAAGGGGATGGAAAAAGATATTCCATGCAAATGGAAACCAAAAGAAAGCTGGAGTAAGAATTCTCATATCAGAAAAAAATAGACTTAAAAATAAAGACTATTACAAGACACAAAAAAGGGCACTACATAATGATCAAGGGGTTGATCCAAGAAGATATAACAATTGTAAATATTTATGCACCCAACACAGGAGCACCTCAATACATAAGGCAAATACTAACAGCCATAAAAGGGGAAATCAACAGTAACACATTCATAGTAGGGGACTTTAACACCCCACTTTCACCAATGGACAGATCATCCACAATGAAAATAAATAAACACAAGCTTTAAATGATACATTAAACAAGATGGACTCAATTGATATTTATAGGACATTCCATCCAAAAACAACAGAATACACATTTTTCTCAAATGCTCATGGAACATTCTCCAGGATGGATCATATATTGTGTGACAAATCAAGCCTTGGTAAATTGAAGAAAATTGAAATCATACCAAGTATCTTTTCTGACCACAACACTATGAGACTAGATATCAATTACAGGAAAAGATCTGTAAAAAATAAAACACATGCAGGCTAAACAATACACTACTTAATAAAGAAGTGATCACTGAAGAAATCAAAGAGGAAATCAAGAAATACCTAGAAAAAAATCACAATGCAGACACGACGACCCAAAACCTATGGGATGAAGCAAAAGCAGTTCTAAGAGGCAAGTTTATAACAATACAATCCTACCCTAAGAAACAGGAAACATCTCGAATAAGCAACCTAACCTTGCATCTAAAGCAATTAGAGAAAGAAGAACAAAACCACCCCAAAGTTAGCAGAAGGAAAGAAATCATAAAGATCAGATCCGAAATAAATGAAAAAGTAATGAAGGAAACAATAGCAAAGATCAATAAAAGTAAAAGCTGGTTCTTTGAGAAGATAAATGAAATTGATAAGCCATTAGCCAGATTCATCAAGAAACAAAGGGAGAAGACTCAAATCAACAGAATTAGAAATGAAAAAGGAGAAGAAACAAGTGACACTGCAGAAATACAAAAGATCATGAGAGATTACTACAAGCAACTCTATGCCAATAAAATGGACAACCTGGAAGAAATGGACACATTCTTAGAAAGGCACAACCTGCCAAGACTGAACCAGGGAGAAATAGAAAATATGAACAAACCAATTCCAAGCACTGAAATTGAAAATGTCATTAAAAATTTTCCAACAAACAAAAGCCCAGGACCAATTGGCTTCACAGGGGAATTATATCATACATTTAGAGAAGAGTTAACACCTATCCTTCTGAAACTCTTCCAAAATATAGCAGAGGGAGGAAAACTCCCAAATTCATTCTACGAGGCCACCATCACCCTGATACCAAAACCAGACAAGGATGTCACAAAGAAAGAAAACTACAGGCCAATATCACTTGTGAACATAGACGCAAAAACCCTCAACAAAATACTAGCAAACAGAAGGAAACAGCACATTTAAAGGATCATACACCATGATCAAGTGGGGTTTATTCCAGGAATGCAAGGATTCTTCAATATAGGCAAATCAATCAACGTGATACACCATATTATCAAATTGAAGGAGAAAAACCGTATGATCATCTCAATAGATGCAGAGAAATCTATCAAAAAAATTCAAAACCCATTTATGATAAAAACGCTAGAGAAAGTAGGCATAGAGGGAACTTTCCTCAACATAATAAAGGACATATAAGACAAACCCACAGCCAACATCATCCTCAATGGTGAAAAACTGAAAGTATTTCCACTAAGATCAGGAACAAGACAAGGTTGCCCACTCTCACCACTCTTATTCAACATAGTCTTGGAAGTTTTAGCCACAGCAATCAGAGAAGAAAAGGAAATAAAAGGAATCCAATTTCAAAAATAAGAAATAAAGCTGTCACAGTTTGCAGATGACATGATACTATACATGGAGAATCCTAAAGATGCTACCAGAAAACTACTAGAGCTAATCAATGAGTTTGGTAAAGTAGCAGGATACAAAATTAATGCACAGAAATCTCTGGCATTCCTATACACTAATGATGAAAATTCTGCAAGTGAAATCAAGAAAACACTCCCATTTACCATTGCAACAAAAAGAATAAAATATCTAGGAATAAACCTACCTAAGGAGAAAAAAGACCTGTATGCAGAGAATTATAAGACACTGATGAAATAAATTAAAGATGATACTAATAGATGGAGAGATATACCATGTTCTTGGATTGGCAGAATCAACATTGTGAAAATGATTCTACTACCAAAAGCAATCTACAGATTCAATGCAATCCCTAAGAAACTACCACTGGCATTTTTCACAGAACTAGAATAAAAAATTTCACAATTTCTCTGGAAACACATAAGCCCCTGTATAGCCAAAGCAATCTTGAGAACGAAAAACGGAGCTGGAGAAATCAGGCTCCCTGATTTCAGACAGTATTACAAAGCTACAGTAATCAAGACAGTATAGTATTGGCACAAAAAGAGAAATATAGATCAATGGAACAGGATAGAAAGGCCAGAGATAAACCCATACACATATAGTCACCTTATCTTTGATAAATGAGGCAGGAATGTACAGTGGAGAAAGGACAGCCTATTCAATAAGTAGTGCTGGGAAAACTGGACAGGTACATGTAAAAGTATGAGACTAGAACACTCCCTAACACCATCCACAAAAATAAACTCTAAATGGATTAAAGACCTAAATGTAAGGCCAGAAACTATCAAACTCTTGGAGGAAAACATAGGCAGAACACTCTATGACATAAATCACAGCAAGATTCTTTTTGACCCATCTCCTAGAGAAATGGAAATAAAAACAAAAATAAACAAATTTGACTTAATGAAACTTCAAAGCTTTTGCACAGCAAAGGAAACCATAAGCAAGACCAAAAGACAACCCTCAGAATGGGAGAAAGTATTTGAAAATGAAGCAACTGACAAAGGATTAATCTCCAGAATTTACAAGCAGCTCATGCAGCTCAATAACAAAAAAAACAAACAATCCAATCCAAAAATGGGCAGAAGACCTAAATAGACATTTCTCCAAAGAAGATATACAGACTGCCAACAAACACATGAAAGAATGCTCAATGTCATTAATCACTAGAGAAATGAAAATCAAAACTACAATGACATATCATCTCACACCAGTCAGAATGGCAATCATCAAGAAATCTAGAAACAGTAAATGCTGGAGAGGGTGTGGAGAATAGGGAACATTCTTGCACTGCTGGTAGGAATGTGAATTGGTACAGCCATTATGGAGAACAGTATGGAGGTTCCTTAAAAAACTACAAATAGAGCCACCATATGACTCAGCAATCCCACTACTGGGCATATACCCTGAGAAAACCATAATTCAATGAGAGTCATGTACCACAATGTTCACTGCAGCTCTACTTACAATAACCAGGACATGGAAGCAACTTAAGTGTCCACTGACAGATGAATGGATAAAGAAGATGTGGCATATATATACAATGGAATATTACTCATCCATAAAAAGAAACGAAATGGAGTTATTTGTAGTGAGGTGGGTGGACCTAGAGTCTGTCACACAGAGTGAAGTAAGTCAGAAAGAGAAAGACAAATACCATATGCTAACACATGTATATGGAATCTAAGAAAAAAAGAAATGGTGTGTCTAACCTAGGGGCAAGACGGGAATAAAGACGCAGACCTACTAGAGAATGGACTTGAGGATATGGAGAGGGGGAGGGGTAAGCTGTGATAAAGTGAGAGAGTAGCATGGACATATGTATACTACCAAATGTACAATAGATATGTAGTGAGAAGCAGCTCCATAGCACAGGGAGATCAGCTCAGTGCTTTGTGATCAACTGGATGGGTGGGATAGGGACGGTGGGGGGGAGGGAGATTCAAGAGGGAGGAGATATGGGAACATATGTATATGTATAATTGATTCACTTTGTTATGAAGCAGAAACTAACACCATTGTAAAGCAATTATACTCCAGTAAAGATGTAATAAAAAAAAAAAGGAAAAAAAAAATCCAATGGTCCCAAGATGATCAAAGCCAAAGACACCTGAGCCATTAAGCTGAATCAGGTGCAGGAAAAGCCAAGTGTCATAAAGTTTCCCTCTGATCAACCCAGGAAGAACAAACATTAAAAAAAAAAATCAATTATAGGGGTTTTCCACGTGGCACAGTGTTTGAGAGTCCGCCTGCTGATGCAGTGGACACAGGTTCATGCCCCTGTCGGGGAAGATCCCATATGCCACAAAGCGTCTCTGCCCGTGAGCCATGGCTTCTAAGCCTGCGCATCCAGAGCCTGTGCTCCACAACGGCAGAGGCCACAACAGTGAGAGGCCTGCATAATGCAAAAAAACAAAAACAAAAAACAAAAACAATAAAAAAACAATTATAATAATAATGAAACTTTATACAAGTTTACTTTCATTTAATTAGTTGCATCAATATGTGCTGTAACTGTTAATACATCAAACTATAAATGATGAAATAATGTTAAATGGCAGTTCCAAAAGCATGCATATTTTACAAAGTGGGGAAAAATCACAGCAAAATATCATAAATAATGAAAAAAATAATCTAAAATGTTAGGTTTGTTAGATGAGGTTGAAAAAAATAATTTCCAGAAAGAGTTTCTCCCCTTCCTCCCAGTTAACAGACATTTATATCATAGATGATTAGAACTGAACATTCCCATGCAATAACTAATATACCTCCCTTCCATTATTTTCCATAAGAAAATAAGGATTCTGATACCTTCAAGGAGTGAAGAGATTTGTTCAAAGGCAACCCAGTACCTAGTTTATTAGAGAACTAGAATTAGAACCCTGATTTTATGAACTCTCAGACAAGGCAGGGCTCTTCAACATCATAATGCTTTCTTTCATTCTCCAGTAATGATTATGGAACATACATTTCTCTTTGATTCTCAGAAATTTCCCCCTATGGCTAACACAATTTACTTGAAATGTGAGAACATAGCACAAAATAAAAGTTGCATTGAGTCACAGGGAAATAAAAATCTTACCTTATTTTCTGCTACTAAGTACAGCAGATACTTTGGATGCTGAAGGGTGATAATTTAAACAAAATTGACACTGTGCTGGTTTTATGGATTTCTAATGCATTTCGTCTTGGGTACATTGGACATATTGCTGCCTTGGGTTCTGCTGCATCTAATACTGTGGTATGGAAATATATACAAATCAAAACTGCAGCCTTCCTTCTTCAAAAGGCAGACAGCACAAATACAGTTTTTTTCTCCCATATTCACTTTTCTTGTTTACTAAAAACAACATATTTAAGGAAACAAGTAATGTTTGATTAAAATTGATTTAATAACCTTTTAGTCTTTATTTTATAGGTAGTTTATTGGGTGATTTCTTTTCTTAATTTTTTGACGTTTTGATTAAATTGTTATCTCTATGTTTGTAAAGCTTATGAAATAGGCCTGTCTTCTAGTGTAACTTAAGACCAAGTTTTGTGGAAAATCACATCTGGAAAACACACACACAAACACACGCACAAAATCAAAGAACAACAAAACAAAAGCTGTAATCACTAAAACAAAACAAAAAGAATAAAAACTCCACAAGCACAATATAAATAAAATTGAAGGGCAATATAGGGATTTATTCAAGATTTCTTGGATCACTTGAATATCTTGCCCACTGAATATTGCCCTCATATTTTCTTTTAAGTAGAAAAGAAGAAAATGACCCTGTTTTTCCCTTGGCAGGTTGGTGTAGAGAAGAAAGTAAGTGTATGTGTATCTCTCCTTTTCTGTCCCCATCTCTGTTTTATCTCTCTTGCTGTTATAGTTTTTGTCTTCTAGAAAACGTTATATTTTCTCCAGAATAGGCAGTGTAAAAATGTGTCTAGGTTTGGGATTTTATGAACAAAGAAAATGACAATGTTTTTAGGATCCCAAAACAGAATGTGTGATCTGGTTATGGATTTATTTTTCATAATTTGTGGATCTATTTACACTAAAATTCCCCCAAACATATAAACATTAAGAGTTGGACTTGTAATGACTTTCATTTATTGGAAGAAATTAAAAATACACTCCTGTATAGGTAAGTATTTCAGCAGTCGTTCTCTGGATCGAGCAGCAGCCATGTTTAGGCTGTGCCTCTCTCATGGCAGGAGAATCCCAAAATGCACATAAAGGGACTTTGGATCCAGCATCAGGTTGAAAGCCTTCTTCACAATGATGCAATGAATGTACACAGTACATTCTAGCAAGTCTCATTTTTTATGAAAAAGACAGACCTTGGTTTTGGCCTATAATTCCATATCGTTTTGTGACTTTTGATATATACAAACTAATGTAAATTTTAATACTTACTGTCATGATTCATTTAATTAGTTATAAAATAGTGGCCTGCCATAAATATTTTGATATCTTGTAAGGAAAAGTGGGGCAGAATATTTTAAACTGAGATTGGCTCAGGAAAATCTGAGTCATTAATTTTACATATCCCAAAAAGGATATTCACCTGGTTACACCAAGTATCTGAGGCAGCTAATGAAAATTGAGAAGTATAAATAAATAAAAATAAATAAGACAGTTGGAATGAAGGGGAAATACATATGCACATTGCCTTCCAGTATTTGTGGAGAAGTTTGTCAGATTTGCTAGTAAACCTCCCTGCAGTTCAAGTGGAGAGACTATAGGCACAGTGTATATGATGCACACTCAAGTAATTGTTGACTTGATAGGATGGCTGGTTCATGAGTTATTAGCAACATTGTAACAGAAGTTAATAGATCAAATATTTTTGTATGGTGTTTGAGCATTTCAAATATGGTGCACTCCATGATATGTCCTCATTAAGTGCTGAATACAATATTGAATGTAAGACACCAGTACTTCCTTTACAAAAGTCATTTTTTTAAATTAAATATGAGACCTGTAGCTTAAAATTAAAGGCTTCTCAGAAACCAAGGACTTATCTAAGTTCCTAAAAATCCATCTTATTAAAATAAATAAGATAACTTTAAAGTAAAAATAAAATATGTAAAACTAAACAAAATATAAACCAACTATAATTTGCAAATATATTTTATTTTGCTGATTGTCTCCTCATTATCAAATTGATTGAATGACCTATCAGGATATTCCAAAGACCTGATATTACTCTGTGGTTAAGCAAACCTTTCTTGAATGATCACCTAATTTTTTGGATGCATTGACATAGAGTCTTCCTTTCCTGAAATACTGTATTTGTGTGTGTGTGTGTGTGGGAGTGACCTATAAATTATCAGATAAAGTTGGAAGAGAAGGAAATAAGAGAACATGAAAAAGAAAAACGTTAGCTGTCAGGGAAGACATCTCAAAGGTATTTTCCATTTTCTGATCTCATTTGACCTTAAAAATAAGTGACTGGAGCAACACCATGTGCCTGAGAACTCAGAGACTGATTAGTTCTCATACATTTCTTTTTTTTTTTACATCTTGATTGGAGT
>RJWK010071083.1:0-10765 GCA_004363435.1 Platanista minor
CGGAGCACAAGCTCCAGACGTGCAGGCCCAGCGGCCATGGCTCATGGGCCCAGCTGCTCCGTGGCATGCGGGATCCTCCCGGACCGGGGCACGAACCCGCGTCCCCTGCATCGGCAGGCGGACTCCCAACCAGTGCGCCACCAGGGAAGCCCGGCAGGTGGATTCTTAACCACTGCGCCACCAGGGAAGCTCCTGTGGTTTATTTTAAATTGTTGCTACCTAAGGGAAAACCGAGGCACTGAAACTACCAAATGTGCGTGTACAGAGTCCAGCCAAAAGTCCCTTCAGCCCACTAGACAACACTCTCATTCAGGTAGGCTTACTCTTCAGAAACTAGAAGTCCTCACACCTCCAACTCTAACACTCCCTCTCCAATCCACACTCTCTCCCTATGTGACCTCATCCACAAACATTTATTACCTTGGCCTAACAACTCTGCATCACTTACTTAGATCTTCCACTTGAGTTCCAGAGCGCCACTGGAAATACCACAGACACTTCCAAGGCTCCACAATGAGAACCGAATTCACTGCTTTATACCAAACATTCTCTTATTCCTGGACTTGCATCTCAGGGAAACTGACCACCACGAACCCGCACACAGAAGCCTGAGAGTTGTCTTTTACTCATCCCTCGTCCTTATCCCCTGTGATGACCAAGGCTTGTCCAGTCCACATCCTTAATATCTCTCAAATCCACCCCCGAAGCCCACGATCACAGCCCTTATTCCAGCCACCATCATATCTAGCCTGGTTGCTTGCAACAGATTTCTCATTCTTGCCCCATCCCAAGTGAATTTTTTTTCTATCAAACAAAGCTAATCATATTCAAATGCTTAAAACGCTTCACTCTCTCCAATTGCCTGCATGATAAAATCCAATCTCCTTGGCATGTATGAGGGTGAAATATAGACATTTTACATCAACAAAAACAGAAAGTTTACTACCAACATATCTTCACAATAAGAAATTTACAGGATTTTCTTCCGGAAGAATAAAAATTATCCCAGGAAGAAGATCTGCGAAGTAAGAATTTGTGAGAAAAAAAATTAGTAAACTCATGAGTAAAGCTAAATCAACACTGCTTATATATGACAATAGTGATAATATCTGATTTACGTGGTTTAAAAACAAGACAGATTTGGGGGGTATAGAGGGTACATTGTATACACTCATTTATTTTTGTTCTTTTCTGAAATCTCCTGAAATGACAATAAAGAGATTTTTTAAAAGACATAAACTCCCAAAGACAAAGAGAATGGAAAAGACAACAGCAGTGTAATATCAGATGCTAAAAAAGCAGATGAATGTGTGTGACTGACTAGACAGATCAAAGAAAACTGAATTCTAAGTCAGTGGGCAAAGCTGAAAAACAAGCTGATTACACTGCAGATGCAGAACCCCCATGATTATCAGGAATCAGCAACGCCAGATACCTCTGAAGGGGATGGTAAATGTGGGATGAAAAACAGGAGAATTATTTGAAAATCTGTTTATGGAAGGGCATATCCCTGGTCCACACAGCAATTTGACTGCTCCTTCTCCACCATAGCAGAAACCTGGAAGTTTATGCTCCAGAGAGCGCAGGAATATTATTCTAAAAACAGGAGGACTGAAAGAACATTCACATCCTATATTCTGAGAACCCCAGCCCTTTCCCCCAGCTCAGTACCCAGAACACTAGCAATCAGACCTATAGTCTCCACGTAGGAGACTGGAATAGGTTTGCTTTGGAGAATCTGAGCTAATGATACTTACACTGGGGGTTCCCCCCAGGAAAAGACCTGGCCAGGTCATCCTACAGAGAACCTTACAGCTAACAGCTCCCCCAAAAGGCTCAAAAATATTGTCTCCCACACACCCTGAGAAAGTAAAACGTACCTGTGACTGAGACAGTGCAATTCTGGCCTGCCATTCATCAAGTTGGGATAATAGACACAGAAAGCCAGTAAAGTTAACAAGAAACACTACTTTCCCCAAGCTATGTAGCAGTAAAATTCACAACGACCCCTTTCTGTGACTACTGCTTTCTTACTCACTGAAAAAATTTGTTCTCTAAAATCATAAACTATAAGAAACATTGCTCTTTGAAAGGATATCAGTAAGAATGAATCATTCTTCTTTTGCTTGAAGGATCCAAGTCACATTGAGACAGAGAAGCAGCCTTGATTTACAGCCCAGGTGCAGAGCTTTAGACAAGGGATTTCTGGACACAGTATTCTACATAAATGTTTACTTCATAGTCCAGACCTGATGTTAACCTCTTCACACAGATCCCTATTTACTTGGAACCTCTAAGAACTCTGCTTCATTTAAATTTCACCTAAGCTTCACCCTTGCCCCCAATCCTGCAGCACACACATATCTTTTCCACTGTTTCGTGAGATCCTCACATTTCACTTGGTCTGTGATCTCCCTCACTGCCACAGGCCAATAAGCCCATCCTGGCCGTTGGCTGGTTGGGCTAGAACAACTCTCTCAAAGAAAACTGGAGGCTTTGGTCCACCAAAGCAAGAGTAAACCAAGAAGGAAGTCCAGTGGAATATGGGAAATAGGATGAAACACAGAGAAGAAGCCAGGAGAATCCCCAGGATGAGATCACAGGCGAGGTCACAGGGGAAAGGGCAAAGAGGCCAGAGAGGCTCCAGCAAAGAATCCCCAGGTTGAGAGTGAAGGGGGATCACAGGAGAAAGTAAGATTGACTGATGCTTTCAGAGGAGATCCAGGCAGTTGGAGAAGAGTTTGGGGTCAATTAGTAATAGCTAGAGAACAAAAAGCATTTCAAGGAAGAGAAAGTTTCATATTGACTCATCTATGAATATCATTTGCATAGTCAAAATAATGTAAATTCTGAATAGTCCTTTAACCAAAATTGTTACATAATTATACGGGGAAAATGGGGGAGGGAGGAGGAGGATTGAAACAGCTGAGTCCTCATCTTCCATTTTAGAAATCTGTGCATAATACTATTAAGTAAAAAATCAAGTAGTCACTATATGTTATATAGAGACATGAAAAGAGATAATTAATAAAATAGCAGGTACAAGATTTGAAGGTGGTTGCTTCTAGGTAGGAGGAAATGGGGAGTGTGGGCCAGGAGGTGTTGTTTACAGGTATTATAACTGTTTAACTCCAAATTATGTGCATGTATAACTAAAAACAAAAACAAAACTAAAATAAGAAAAGATAGAACTAAAATCTTGAGCACAACTGCATATTGGTTGGAAGGGATTGATTAACATTATTCTAATGTTTTTGTTTTGATATATTAATTGATTTTTTTTTTTTTCCACACAGTGCTGTATGCAGGATCTTAGTTCCCCGACCAGGGATTGAACCTGTGCACCCTGCAGTGGTAGCGTGGAATACTAACCACTGGACAGCCAAGGAATTCCCTTAATTAATTTTGATTGTTAAATGTTCATGTTAAAATTTTTAATTTAAATATTAATGGAACAAGAGTGTGTAATTTCCAAACATGTAAGAAGAAAAAAATGAATAAGGGGTGAAAAACCTCAAAGAGTCCAAAAGAAGACAAAAAGGGGAAAAATAAATAAAAGAAAATCTGGACAGATTAAAAGCACCAAATTTTTTTGTAGAAATGAATCCAGTGATAACATAATCACAATCAATATAAATGGAGTAAATTCTCCAGTCAAAATACATAGTTTGTTAGACTAAATAAAAATTAATATTCAGCTATATGTTGGTTACAAAAGATATAACTAAAACATAGGAAAAAAGGTTAAAAGTAAAAGAACAGAAAACATATATGTGCCAGGCGAATACTAAACAAACAAAAAAAACCTTGTGTAGATATATTAATATTAGATAAAATAAAATTTATGACTAAAAGTATGAACTAAAGAGACCTGCCACATTGATATGTTTTAATTCACCACGAAGACATAATTATAAACCTATATTTCTTAATGATACAGCCTCAAATTTATAAAGGAAAACTGTCAGAACTCCCAGGAGAAATTGACAAATCCACTACAATTGTGGGAAATTTTAACATATTTCCCTCAGTTAATTGATGGATCAAGAAAAAAAGTGTTTTTCAGTAAGGATATAGGAGATTTGAACAACACAGTTATATTGAACTTATCTAAAACCCTGCAGCCAATAATTGGCATATTGAACTTATCTAAAACCCTGCAGCCAATAACTGGGAGCACATATTCTTTTCTTGTACACATGCAACATTTTTAACAGATTTATTGAGGTATAACTGACATACAATAAGCTGCACATATTTAAAATGTACAATATGATAAGTTTTGATTTAGTATTCATCCATAAAACCATCACCACCATCAAGATAATGAACATACTCATCAACCCCAAAAGTTTACTCATGTCCCTGTTATCTCGGGTGGCAGCATAACCCGCTTAAATATTACATATACCACCTCTTGCAGCTAATTGTGACCATGTGACTACATTCTAACTATGTATGTAAACATAAAAAGGATGTGAGTAGTGTTTGCTGGATGGATCTTTCAGAAAACTCCTTGAAGGAAGGTCAGACATCTGGCGTATACTCTCTTTAATTCTTTAGTCCTTTTTTCCCATCTCCCCTCTTTTTGTTTCCTGTCTAGAGCGATGATTGAAGGATCTTGTGATTTGGAGGCACACTGAGGATGGAACCCACAGGCTAAGGATTGTAAAGAGAGAGTTACAGGGAGTCTGAGAACCTGATGAATCCCTGGGGACACTAAGTCAGCCCTGAGCTGTCTACATCCAGATTTTATCACCTGTCAGGAAAAACTAACTTCCATCTAGTTTAAGTCTCTGCTATTTCCAGTCTCTGTAACAGACATAAATGCAATTCAAGTTGATACATAGTTGGTACTAGAAGTGGGGTAGTGCCTTATCAGTATCTAGAATGTGGCATTAGCTTAGGGGAAGTTTGTTGGGCAAGTGTGTAGGGAGGATCCACTCCTTTGCAGCCTGGAAAGCTGGCAACCCTCAGTATTTGCAAACCACTTGGTCAAATGGTTGCTCATTGTATCTTAGAAAGCCATTAAGAAGGGCTTCCCTGGTGGCACAGTGGTTAAGAATCCGCCTGCCATTGCAGGGGACACAGGTTCAAATGGAAGCAGTTCAGAATGGTAACTGCTAAATAGTCACCCTGCCAGGATCTAATACAGTGGACCCAACCCTTTCTCAAGCACCTTCTGTTAAGAGGTCTGTGCCTACCCAGTGCAAGACTCCCAGCAAAGACCAGATTAACAATGTTATCTTCCCCTTCAAACCCTGGGGAGTAATTAGGGAAGATGGTCAGAGCACAGAAACCAACCTGCAGAATATGAGTTTTTAGGCCTAATAGGACGTGTAAGATCTTTGGCCATAGTAACTCATGCTTAAGAATTGATTGGAAGCTTACTAGTTATTTTAGGAAGCTATGTTAACAAAAACACACACACAAAACCCATATCTGGCCTGCAACAGCTATGGCTGTAAGCTAAAACATCCTGAACCTCCTACATAGAAGTGGCTCCCTCTAGAGGTGCTGCCAAAGCTGTGTAGCCCTTAAACAGGGGCCTGTTCAGATGGGCCATGAGGGATGATGGACCAGAAACAACCTCCCTGAGGACAGAGCAAGGGACCATGGGAAACAGTGAGGATTTTCCCTGGGGCAGAACCAGGGGAAGCCAGATAGACCAACCAAGGAACTTACTCCTGTGTTGGGGCAGGAGGTCCTTGACCCCCAGATTTGATATACACTGTTGTTCTGGTTACCTATTGCCACCGCAAAACTTAGTGGATTAAAATAACAATTATTTGTTGGGACCTAATCAAACTTACAAGCTTTTGCACAGCAAAAGAAACCATTAAAAAAAAAAAAAAAAAGACAACCTACAGAATGGGAGAGAGCATTTGCAAATGATGTGATGAACAAGGGCTTAATCTCCAAAATATACAAACAGCTTATATAACTCAACAACAAAAAAACAAATAACCGGGTCTTCCCTGGTGGCACAGTGGTTGGGAGTCCGCCTGCCAAAGCAGGGAACACGGGTTTGAGCCCTGGTCCAGGAGGATCCCACATGCCCCAGAGCAACTAGGCCCGTGCACCACAACTACTGGGGCCTGAGTGCCTGGAGCCCGTGCTCTGCAACAAGAGAAGCCACCAAAATGAGAAGCCCTCGCACCACAATGAAGAGTAGCCCCTACTCGAGGCAGCTAGAGAAAGCCAGTGCGCAGCAACGAAGACCAAATGCAGCCAAAACTAAAATAAATAAAACAAACAACCCAATCGAAAAAAATGGGCAGAAGATCTTAATAGACATTTCTCCGAAGAAGACATACAGATGGCCAGTAGGCACATGAAACGATACTCAACGTCACTAATTATTAGAGAAATGCAAATCAGAGCTACAATGAGGTACCACCTCACACCGGTAAGAATGGCCATCATTAGTTATTTATTTATTTTTGGCTGCGTTGGGTCTTTGTTGCTGTGCGCGGGCAGCAAGTGGGGGGCTACTCTTGTTGCAGTGCGTGGGCTTCTCATTGCGGTGGCTTCTCTTGTTGTGGAGCACGGGCTCTAGGCGTGCAGGCTTCAGTAGTTGTGGCACTTAGACTCATTAGTTGTGGCTTGCGGGCTCTAGAGCGCAGTCTCAGTAGTTGTGGTGCACGGGCTTAGTTGCTCCATGGCATGTGGGATCTTCCCGGACCAGGGCTCAAACCCATGTCCCCTTACTTGAGCAGGCGGATTCTCAACCACTGCGCCACCAGGGAAGAGAATGGCCGTCATTAAAAAGCCTACAAGGGACTTCCCTGGTGGCTCAGTGGTTAAGAATCTGCCTGCCAATGCAAGGGACACAGGTTTGAGCCCTGGTCCGGGAAAAACCCACATGCCGTGGAGCAACTAAGCCCGTGCGCCACAACTACTGAGCCCGCGTGCCACGACTACTGAAGCCCGTGCACCTAGAGCCCGTGCTCTGAAACAAGAGAAGCCACCACAATGAGAAGCCCTCGCACTGCAACAAAGAGTAGCCCCTGCTTGCCACAACTAGAGAAAGCCTGCACGCAGCAACGAAGACCCAACACAGCCAAAAATAAATAAATTAAATAAATAACTAAAAAGTCTACGATAACAAATACTGGAGAAGGTGTGAAGAAAAGGGAACCCTCCTACACTGTTGGTGGAAATGTAACTTGGTGCAGCCGTTATGGAAAACAGTATGGAGGTTCCTCAGAAAACTAAAAATAGAATTACCATATGATCCAGCAATCCCACTCCTGGGCATATACCTGAACAAGACTTTAATTCAAAAAGATACATGCACCTCTATGATGATAGCAGCATTATTCACAACAGCCAGACATGGAAACAACCTAAATGTCCACCGACAGGAATGGATAAAGTAGATGTGGTACATATATACAATGAAATACTCCTCAGCCATAAGAAAGAACAAAATAATGCCATTTGCAGCAACATGGATACAACTAAAGATTATCATACTAAGTGAAGTCAGTCAGAAAGTGAAAGACAAATACCATATCATATCACTTACATGTGGAATCTAAAATACGGCACAAATGAACCTATCTATAAAACAGGAACAGACTCACAGACATAGAGATCAGACTTGTTGCCAAGGCAGGGAGAGAGGGAGGGAGAGGGATGGGCTGGGAATTTGGGATTAGTAGATGCAAAATGTTACATTTTTTTAAATTTAATTAATTAATTTTTGGCTGCTTTGGGTCTTCCTTGCTGCACGCGGGCTTTCTCTAGTTGTGGTGAGTGGGGGCTACTCTTTGTTGCAGAGCACGTGCTCTAGGTTCACGGGCTTCAGTAGTTGTGGCACGTGAGCTCAGTAGTTGTGGCTCGCCGGCTTTAGAGCGCAGGCTCAGTAGCTGTTGCACACGGGCTTAGTTGCTCCGCCGCATGTGGGATCTCCCCGGACCAGGGCTCGAACCCGTGTCCCCTGCATTGGCAGGGGGATTCTTAACCACTGCACCACCAGGGAAGCTCTCAAACTATTACATTTAGAATGGATAAACAACAAGGTCCTACTGTACAGTACAGGGAACTATATCCAATCCCCTGGCATAAACCATAATGGAAAAGAATATTTTAAAAAAAGAATGTCTATATGTATAAAACTGAGCCACTTTGCTGTTCAGCAGAGACTGGCATAACATTGTAAACCAACTATACTTCAATTTTTTAAAATAACAATTATTTGTTATCCGCACAGTTCCTTTGGCTCCAAAGGGCTTCGTTGGGCACTCTGGCTCAGGGTATCTCATGTGATTATAGTTACACAGCTGAAGCTGGAGCAGCTAGGGACTGACTGGGCATCTCACTTTCTTCATATATTCTTGGAACTTCTCAGTGGCTCTCTGTGTAGGCAAATTTGGGCTTCCTCACAAGAGGGTGGCCTCAGGGCAGTTGGAGTGCTAACTTAGGGGGTCCCAGCATAAGTGTTCCAGCAAATGAGGCAGAAGCTGCATTGCCTTTCAGGACCTAGCCTCAGAGGCTATAGAGCATTACTTCCTCTATGCTCTACTGGTCAAGCAGCCACTGGCACATCCAGGTTCAAGGGATGAGAACATACACAAGCCACTCAATGGTCAATAGATTAGTGACTAGTGACTGCTGGGTGTTTCCTAGGCTTTCCTTTTCTGAATGAGAGTTTTGCTTGTGGTTGACTTTTCCTGTTCTACCCTTGTATATCAGGTGCGTTGGGGGCTGACAATTTGTCTTTGGTTTATAGTTTGCTGGACCACAAAGAGCCACGTGAGGAACTGATAGATTTTGAGTAGCTGAAGGGATGTACTGCTGCACAGTTTGGTAGTTATCTGTCTAAACCCCATTCTCCTCTTCTTCCTCAATAAAACAATTCTTATATTTCCCACATTCCCTTGCATCTAAGAGTGGTCATGTGAGAAAATTCTGGCCAATGAGATGTCAGCCAAAGTTGTTGGATGAGACATCCAAGAAGGCTTTTTAAAAGGGGGCAAAAAAGCTGATATTGATCCTCTTCTGCCCTTTCCCCTTTCCTCCTGATTTCTGTCTGGAATGCAGATGTGAAAGCTGGAGCTCCGTTCAGTCACTTTGGACCATGAGTTAACTTTTTTTTTTTTTTTTTTTTGCGGTATGCGGGCCTCTCACTGTTGTGGCCTCTCCCTTTGCAGAGCACAGGCTCCGGAGGCACAGGCTCAGCGGCCATGGCTCACGGGCCCAGCTGCTCCGCGGCATATGGGATCTTCCCGGACCGGGGCACGAACCCACGTCCCCTGCATCGGCAGGCGGACTCTCAACCACTGCGACACCAGGGAAGTCCTAACCTTAAGAATGAAAACCACAGTCTGAGAATGGTGATACAGAGAGATTGAATGGTGATAGAGATAGATGGGCTCTGTTGATGATGGAGCTACTGTGAACCACTTATCCATGGACATTTTCTACACAAGAGAAAAATAAAACTCCAGTCTTATTTCTGGTCTCCATTATTAGCAGCTAAATGCAGTTTCTACCTTAGACAGTATGTCTTCCTCACTTGATTATCCAAAGCAGGGTCTCCTTTGGTTTCACTCATTAATTTTATTCCCTGAAACTTACATAGAATCTGGCACAGAGTAGGCACTCAATAAGTGCTGATTGAATGAATGCCTAGCACTTTAAGTTATCGCTGATTTATTTAACTGTCTGGGTTTGATAAGGTGCAAAGAATCTCCCCCCACCCTATCCTGCCATCAACTGCTGCCTTCAACCCTGCTCTATCAGCAGACTTCCCCACCCTGGAACACATTTCTCAAGTACACCTCATGGTTTTCTTGTCATTTTCATGGAATACAAGTCTTGAACAGTACAGTTTAAAATTTTCAATCTTATATTCAATTCCCAGGTCACAACCCCCCAGCTCAGGTTGGACCCACAGCGCAGAGACCTGAAATGGCAAAGGATGGGGGGTACTTTTATCTTCGCTCTTCTTCCACCCTCCCTCCACTTCCTGCCTCTGGCTTCTAGAGGGCTGGAATGGTGGGAGAAAGGAAAAACGTAATTTTATATGACCAGGGCTGTTAGAACCTTCTGTATGGCAGGTGCCTAAGTTCTGGCTTTCTCTTGGGGGGCGGTATTTGAGGAGACTCACGGGGTCTCCACACTGCATAGTCCTTGATGTCTGCAGTGCATCTCCAAACTGACATCTTGCACAGTACCCTGAGCTTCTAGCCCACAGTACCTTGCCATTAGAGTCTTCTTGCCCTGCAGGGCTCTCTCTTGGACAGGGTCCCATCTAGATGGTTAAAGCCCAGGTACTTTCCATGATGTCCTCTTGGCCCATGAGAAACTCTCACATCCTTCCCATGCCAGGTGCTGGAAGTACAGGCTACTCTTGAGCACTGCTGTTCCAGGGCCAGGCTCCAGTCAATCTCTAATATGCCCCATTCACCAAACTATCCGCATATACTCATCTCTATGTTCATATGCATCTCCCATATGCCAGTAAACTCATGTCAATTTTTCCAAAACTCTCTCACAGTGCTTTGCTTGAGCTCTGTAGCAGCACTAGGACAATAATTCCATTACACAAGAATCATCCAGGGCTTCCCTGGTGGCGCAGTGGTTGAGAGTCCGCCTGCCGATGCAGGGGACACAGGTTCGTGCCCCGGTCCGGGAAGATCCCACATGCCGCGGAGCAGCTGGGCGTGTAAGCCATGGTCGCTGAGCCTGCGCGTCTGCAGCCTGTGCTCCGCAACGGGAGAGGCCACGACAGTGAGAGGCCCGCGTGCCACAAAAA
>RJWK010071084.1:0-10761 GCA_004363435.1 Platanista minor
AAAAAAAAAAAAAAAAAAACGGAGCTGGAGGAATCAGACTCCCTGACTTCAGACTATACTACAAAGCTACAGTAATCAAGACAGTATGATACTGGCACAAAAACAGAAACATAGATCAATGCAACAAGATAAAAAGCCCAGAGATAAACCCATGCACCTATGGTCAACTAATCTATGACAAAGGAGGCAAGGATATACAATGGAGAAAGGACAGTCTCTTCAATAAGTGGTGCTGGGAAAACTGTACAGCTACATGTAGAAGAATGATGAAATTAGAACACTCCCTTACACCATACACAAAAATAAACTCAAAATGGATTAGAGACCTAAATGTAAGACCGGACACTATAAAACTCTTGGGGGAAAACATAGGAAGAACACTCTTTGACATAAATCACAGCAAGATCTTTTTTCATCCACCTCCTAGAGGAACGGAAATAAAAACAAAAATAAACAAATGGGGCCTAATGAAACTTCAAAGCTTTTGCACAGCAACGGAAACCATAAACAAGACAAAAAGACAACCCTCAGAATGGGAGAAAATATTTGCAAATGAATCAATGGACAAAGGATTAATATCTAAAATATATAAACAGCTCATGCAGCTCAATATTAAAGAAACAAACAACCCAATCCAAAAATGGGCAGAGGACCTAAATAAACATTTCTCCAAAGAAGACATACAGATGGCCAAGCACATGAAAAGCTGCTCAACATCACCAATTATTAGAGAAATGCAAATCAAAACTACAATGAGGTATCACCTCACACCAGTTAGAATGGGCATCATCAGAAAATGTACAAGCAAAAAATGCTGGAGAGGGTGTGGAGAAAAGGGAACCCTCTTGCACTGTTGGTGGGAATGTAAATTGATACAGCCACTACGGAGAACAGTATGGAGGTTCCTTAAGAAACTAAAAATAGAATTACCATAAGACCCAGCAATCTCACTACTGGGCATATACCCAGAGAAAACCATAATTCAAAAAGATACATGCACCCCAATGTTCACTGCAGCACTATTTACAGTAGCCAGGTCATGGAAGTAACCTAAATGCCCATCGACAGACTAATGGATAAAGAAGATATGGTACATATATACAGTGGAATATTACTCCGCCATAAAAAGGAACGAAATTTGGTCATTTGTTGTGATGTGAATGGACCTAGAAACTGTCATACAGAGTGAAGTAAGTCAGAAAGAGAAAAGAAATATTGTATATTAATGCATATATGTGGAACCTAGAAAAATAGTATAGATGAACCGGTTTGCAGGGCCGAAACTGAGACACAGATGTAGAGAACAAACGTACGGACACCAAGGGGGCAAATCCGCAGCGAGTGGGGGTGGTGGTGTGATGAATTGGGCGATTGGGATTGACATGTATACACTGATGTGTATAAAATTGATGACTAATAAGAACCTGCTGTATAAAAAAATATATAAAATTAAATTTAAAAATTAAAAAAAAAGAAACTACTGAATTGTATGTATGTTATAACCAGGAGAATTTTATGGTATGTAAATTGTATCTCAATAAAGCTAGTTAAAAAATTTTTCCTTAACCTCTCTGATCCTGGCATCCCACATGTGTATTATACTACACTGTGTAATGAGGATTCAATGAGATATATGAATTGAGTGCCTGAAACAGCCCAAGACGTGATTTTTTTTTTCCAGCAAGTTTTCTACCAAATTCCTTGGAAATGTAAAATGAAGAAATAGCAACTGAGTAGGTATGTCTTGTTTTGTTTTTTACTGTTGGATCCAATTAAAGTAATAGTTCCTTCTTAAATGAGAAAGTATCTCCCTTCAGTATATACTAAAGACTGATATTTAGACAAAATCATTCACAAGCTAAAATATCTTTCATTCATAAAAACATCTTTCTTTAAGATAAACAGATTTAAGAATTTACAGTTGTAGATTTTAAAAATATATGGGACTTCAATAAATATTTAAAGCAAGTAACTATATGGCTTTAGATTCACAGTGTGGGTACACAATGCACCAGCAATGTTGCTCTATGGTGAGAGTTGGAGTTTAACTATCAAGTACATTTTCTCAAGACCTATCATGTAAAAAATGAGTGATGTGTATTAAGAATCTCCAAAAATACATAAAGTCGAATATGTCTCCCATGATTTCACCGTGGAATCCTTTTCCTCTTAATGATGCTTTTGGGACCACTGTTCTACAAAACACATTTTAGGAGACTGGTATGTGAGCAATATATATGAAATAACTCTTCTTTTCTCCTCCACAGGTGGACTCTTATGCATCTGCTAAAGCAGTGGCTGTACTCTTTGGGATGCTGATGAAAGGTTGTTTCTTGTCTCCAGGAAAAAAATGCACATACATTTTATCTGTAATTTCAGGATGTCTACAGCCCCTATCTAAGGGACAATAGTTAGTTTTAAATTCTTCCAAAAAGTGAAGAATCTTCTTGAACCATGTGAGCTAACTTTTGCCATGGAAATTAAAAATCTTCGTGGTTTCTTCCAATTTTTTTTATATTCCAGACATTAAGGATGAAAGTGTTTTACACAAAGTGTTATTATCTGAGTAAGAGCAGTCTTTGCCTCCTTTTTTGAAAACAGAAAGATATGAAATTCCTAAGCCTCTTCTAAAGAATAAGACACTGTAAAAATTACTTGATGATCAAAAATAATACACAGTAATACTGAAGTGTCTGAGCTCAGAAAACTATGCAGAGTAATTATATTTTGAATCTGTAGCACCTTTTCATCCAAGGTGCTCACATACTCCTTGAAGATAACCAAAGCCTTGTATTTTCTGTGACTATCTTTATTTTAAATATTCTCTAGCTCAAGCACACAGGTATTTGCTTGTATGTACTCAACTTTTGCTTGTAAAACAGAGTCCCTGTACTCACATTCATTTTAAAACAAAGGATTAATCTATATGCATCTTCCTTGGCTCCAACAAGGAACAGAAATAGGTTAGGAAGAGGATAATGTATCAAAGGGAATGTTGGGGTAGCGGGGGTCCTTGAGTTTCTGGGGGCTGAAGGATAAGCATGAAAAGAGCAGCAGGGCACAATGCCAGTCACCTTTTCTAATTCACATATGCATCTAACATGTGTTTGGTAGTTACAATGTTTCACATCAGCCACTGTGCTAAATACTCAGGATAAAAAGGTAATTCCCTGCTTCTGAGATGGCTTACACTGGAGTTGTCCAACAGCAATACACTGTGAACCACCTATGTAACTTTAAAGGTTTTCAATTTATTTTTTAATTAACATAAAGTCCACTTCTGATACACAATTCTGTAAGTTTGGACAAATGGATGCTGTATTAGTTTTCTATTGCTATCATCACACAGTACCACAAATTGAGTGCATTAAACAACACAAATGTATTATCTTACAGTCTGTAGGACAGAAGTCTGACACGATTTTCACTCGGTTAAAACTGAGGCATTGACAGGGCTGCATTCCTTTCTGAAGGTTCTGGGTAGCATCCCTTTCCTTGCTTTTTGCAGCTACAGGTTTCCCACATTCCTTGGCTTGTGGCCCCCTCGCTCCATCTCCAAAGTCAGCAGAGGCAAGCTGAGTCCTTCTCAAATCACATCACGGTGACCTCCTTTTCCTCCTCCCTCTTCCACTTTTAAGAACACTTGTGATTATACTGAGCCCACCCAGATAATCCAGGATAATTTCCCTATTTTAAGATTAACTGATTAGAAACTTTAACTCTGTCCACAACTTTAACTCCTCTTCATCATGGTAATCTATTTACCGGTGCTGGGAATTAGGAGATGGACATCTTTGGGGGCTATTATTCTGCCTTCACAAATGCAGAGTCATGTATCCACCACGAATGTCAAGACACTGAACAGTTTCAGCCTCCAAAACAACTCCCTCTCTCTCCTCCCTTGTATTCAAATTTTCCCCACAATCTAACCCTGGCAAACACCAATGGGTTGTCCATCCCTTTTGTTTGCCTTTTCTGGATGTCATATACATGGACTCATACAGGAGAAGCCTTTTGGGTCTGGCTCCTTTAAACTAGCAAAATAACGTAATTATTTACACATCTTGTGGCAAGTATCAATAGTCTGCTCCCTTTTTCTTGTGAGTCTTCTTTCTTTTAGGAATGTGCCTTTAATCCTTTCACCCACTGAAGGACATTTAGTCATGTCCAATTTTGAAGATAAAGTTGCTTATAAACATCTGTATATAGGTTTACGTGTAAACGTAAATTTACATTTCTCTTGAGTAACTACCCAGTTGTGGGACAGGTAGGTCATAGAGCAAATGTATGGTTAACTTTGTAAGAAACTTCCAGGCTCTTTTCCAAAGTAGCTATACCATTTTGCATTCCCACAAGCAGCGTATCTCTTCTAGTTGTGGAACATCTTCATCAGCACTTAGCATTGTTGTTGTTGTTGTTGTTGTTGTTGTTTTACTGCAGCCATTCTAACAGGTTTGTAGTGCTATCCTCTTGAGGTTTTAATTTGCATACCCTTAATGGCTAACGATCTTAAGACAGCTTTTCATGTGTGTATTTGCCATTCACATATCTTCTTTAATGAAGTGTCTGATCAAATATTTTGCAAATTTTATTATTGGGCTGTTTGTTTTCTTATTAATGAGTTTTGAGTGTTCTTCATATATTGTGGATAAATGTTCTTTGTGAGATACTCAATTTGCAAATATTTTCTCCTAGTCTGTAATTCTTCATTCTTTGTCTTTCAAAGAGCAAAAGTTTTAATTTTGAAAAAGTATTTATCAATTTTTCTTTTATAGATTGTGCTTTTGTTGAGAACTTTTTGCTTAACCAAAAGTCACAAAGATTTTTATCTGTTTTTTAATATGGTGCATTAAATGGACTCTTGAATGTTAAATAAATCTTGTTTTCTTGAAATACACCTCACATGGTCATGAGGTATTCTCTCTTTTTCAAATTGTTGGATTTGAAATGCTAAACTTTTGTTTGGAATTTTTGTACCTATGTTCCCGAGAGAGGGATATTGGTCTGTCCTTTTTTTTTCCTGTAATATCTTTGTCTAATTTTGATGTCAGGGTTATGGTTGCTTCAGAGAAAGGATCAGAAAGTATTGCCTCCTCTTCAATTTTCTGGAAGATTTTGCCTAAAATTGGTATTATTTCTTCCTTAAATGTTGGACAGAATTCACCAGTGAAGCCATCTGGGCCTGGATTTATCCTTGGAGGAAGGCTTTTAACTATGAATTCAATTTCTTTAAATTATCATGATAAACTAGTTATATATCCTAATCACTGGAAGTAGGGATGTTCAGGTTATCTGTTTCTTCTTGGGTCAGCCTTGGTAGTTTGGGACTTTCGAGGAATTTGTCCATTTCATCTAGGTTGTCAAACTTAGTGGCATAAAGTTGTTCATAATTTTCCCTTATTATATTTTAAACATGTGTAGGACATGTAGCGGTATTGAAACTGCTAGGTGGCGTTTCATGAGGCTCCGAAGAGCTCTGGTCCTTTATGTCTCAACACAGAAAGAATTCAGTGAGAGGCAGTGATAGGTAAGAAGTGATTTATTAGAATAGGATGCTTGTGAGGCTTATAAGCAGGCAGGTGAGTGCTGTGCTGCCCTGAGTACTTAGTGGGTTACATTTTTATAATCAGAGGAAGAAAGGGGAGGGGGAGAAGCTTGTGGGAATGCAAAATGGTATGGCTACTTTCATTCTTGAGTAGATGTCACGCTTCCATCATCAGCCCTTCCTCCAGATTGGGCAGGGGAGTTTTGTCCCTACATGGTCAGGCCAGGACTGTCATGGCACTATGGAAAAATTATTTCAGGTCTCAGTACAATGAGGGTCTTTCTCTTTGAAATGTCACCTTCCATAAATGATTGTTTTTTTGTGTGCAAAGAGCATGTCCTGGGGGTCATTAACTTGTTGACACCACTGGGCAGGTTGCAGGCCTTATTTTCCACTATTGTTTTATTGTTTTGGGGCAAGTCTCAGGTTTCTGTTGCACGGTTTTGTTGCTAAGCAAATTAGCTTGGTTTTGTTGTTAGGCAAGCCAATCTGGCTTTGATGCTAAGCGACTTGCTCTGCTTTATGAGTCAAGCAACCCCACATTGTTTCAGGATTTTCCCATTACTTTCTTGAGTGATCATTAATCTTACTGTGTTCTCCCAAAGTCCCCTAAAGTTCCCTCTCTATCTACAATCCCCTAATGGGCCTTCTAAGCTAACTATTTGATTATCCTACTGTAGCCCTATAAGTACCATCTTTCTCATTCCTAATGTTATTTTTTTTCCTGCTAACTCTAGCTAGAGGTTTATCAATTTTATTTATCATCACAAAAGGTCCAGCTTTTGGTTTCACAAATTGTCATTAGTGTTTTCTTATTTTTGACTTCTTGAACATAAGCATTGATCTTATTATTTCCTTTCTTCTGCTTACTTTATTTTTATTTTCTTTTTTTCTAGTTTCTTGAGATGTAAGCTGAGGTCATTGATTTCAGACTTTCCTTCTTCCGTGAAATAGGTGCTTAAACATACTGTAAATTTCTCCCTAAGTTCTGCTTTAGCAACATCCTACAATTTTGATATGCTGTCTTATTTTCATTCAATCCAAAATACTTTCTAATTTTCTTTGATTTCTTCTTTAACTCTTGGGTTATTTAGATGTGTTATTTGGTTTCCAAATACGTAAGAATTTTCCAGAGATTTTTCTGCTATTGATTTCTATTTTAATTCCATTGTGATAAATATTCTTAAATAAATAAAGGATTTTAATCCTTTTAAATTTACTAATACTTGTATTATGATCCAGAATATGGTCTGTCTTGATAAATGTTCCACGTGCACATGAAAAGAATTTTTTTTATATGTTATAAAGAATATTTCTTTATACTTACTGATTTTCTGCCTACCTCAACTATCAGTTATTGAGATGAGACAGGGCATTGAAATTTCTGACTATAATTGTGGATTTGCCAATGTGTTCTGTCATTTCTATCAGTGTTTTTCTTTATGTATGTTGAAGTTCTATTATGTCCTCTTGAGGAAGTTACCCCTTTACCACTATGAAGTGGCCTTCTTTATCTCTGGTAATATATTTTGCGTTATTTTTCTTATACTACGTCTTTGAAATTTGGTGTGTATTTTTCACTTATATCATATTTCTATTTAGGCTAGCCACATTTCAAATGCTCAGAAGCCACACATGGCTAGTGGGTACTGTATTGAACAGCATAAGTCTAGGCTCTAAAGCAATGTTTCTCAAACTTCAGGCTGTGCAGGGTATCTTCTTAAAATTCAGATTATGATTCAGTAGCTCTCTGGAGAGACCCAGGTCATTCTAATGACACTGGCTGGTATTATTACTTCTTGAACTAATTCTATATTCCATCTACCTATTTAGTTCTATAGGATATATCCTACATGACAGTTCTCTTTCTACATTTCTGCCCTGATAATATCACATTTATATCTACTTTAAGGCACTCCCCATCATGGGAAATATACTACTTTGGTATTGGCCATGGTATTTACTTTTGTACTTTTTTTTATACCATATAAAACACTCCTGAAGGAACAAATTAGAGAAACGACTTCTATGGGTGCCTATCTTTAATCCTTAACAATTACATATCTATTATGGCCTTTGTGGACACTGATAACTAGATGGACGAAACAAACCAATATTTAGATTTTGTAGGAATCCTCGTCCTATTGTTGAAGCGTTTCTACAAAAGACAGGTCAGTTATCTTACTTCTTTTTCTACATGATAGCTAATCACCAAAAATCATTTTGGAATGCTTCTTGGGCAAACCTGTTTGGGATCCTGGTCAAAAAACAAGAAATAGGGCTTCCCTGGTGGCGCAGTGGTTGAGAGTCCGCCTGCCGATGCAGGGGACGCGGGTTCGTGCCCCGGTCCGGGAAGATCCCACATGCCGTGGAGCGGCTGGGCCCGTAAGCCATGGCCCCTGAGCCTGCGCGTCCAGAGCCTGTGCTCCGCAACGGGAGAGGCCACAACAGTGAGAGGCCCGCATATCGCAAAAAAAAAAAAAAAAAAAAAGAAAGAAATGTGAGCTGCATTTGTTTATTAAGAGCTTAACCTCCCCATTATTCCTCCCATTCATCCTTGGAGCTTCTTTTACTTGGGTATGACACAATCACTTCTGCAAACTCCACAATGCAAGGAAACTTATAGCAGAAGGGAACAGATGCTTTTCCAGGATGCAATAAGCACCCCCAGCCCTGAGTTTTGGTGAGGCCCCATCATGCATAGGGGACCAGCTTTTAAAACATGTACACAGTAGGATCTCAATAATTATTTCCTTGAAGGGAAAAAGAAAACCACTATTGCTTCTATTGCTCACAGACCAATTTTTCAAACAATTGTTCATGTATTTATTTAACCAGAGTATGTACGTGTCAAAATCCTGGATATTTTAGACCAGGGGTGAGCTTACTGAATTTCCAGAAGACATGATACCTTCCTCTCCAAGATTTAGGAAACCATATGGACACTCCTCCCTTAAAAGGTATAATTTTAAGCACTATTGCTCTCCTTTGAGGAAGGCCTGCAGAAGGATTATTAACCACACACAAGTAATGGGCCAACCCATTTGGCCTACAAAAGCTCAAGCATGATAGTCTCAGGCAACTTTCTGGACCCTGGCCCTGGTTTCCCTTCTTTTCTTGTGCTGTTTAAGGGAAAAGAAGAAGCTAACAACCTCCAACCAAACCAGTGACCACTGTGCTACTTGGCACTCTAAACTATTGGGAGATGGTGTGTATTGGGGGTTGGAAAGGAAGTTTTAGTCAGGACAACTTGAACTTGAAACCTAATTGTATGACCCAGGCTACTTTATTTAACCTTTGGATTGTGAAGCAAGTGCTTTAATTAATCCTGTAGAAGGGAGAGCTTAAGAAGACCATACAGGGTTAGAGGACAGAATCATGCTGACATAACCAATCTGATCTGGTTTTTTAAAAAGACAATATTAAAAGGTTTCTGGAAAAATCTGGACTGGCTGTGAATATTGCTTTGAGAAAAGAAGAAAAGGGCAATTATAAAGGCCAAAGAGCTCCTTCACATCTAAAAATCTTCACAGTGATGGTAACACGAGGATGTGAGTACTGGTAGTTTATGGTGCGGGGGGCAGGGGGCACGATTCCAGGAAACAAGACAAGGCAAGGAAGGAAGCCAATACTGGGTGCATTACAGGCAGATTATCACTGTGAGCAACTGGGGCTCCATCCAACTGAGGACATCTGGGGAGAGTGTAGGACACACCTCACTCGGAGTTGCCTCATCTGAAGGGGGAAGATTAAGCACTGTCCCCATGGACAAGGACTTCACCCTACCTCTCACCTGCCCTGTGAATGGCCAAGCCTGGTTTCCACTGACAGAGAAAGTGCTCAGGAAGACAGTCATAACTGCATACAGTGAGAAGCAGTCAGTGTGCAGGGGGTGAGGGGGGCCAGGGGACACAGGCTTGCCTACTGTCCTCTTGGCCTTCCAATGTGCATGGCAATTAGAGGAAGCTGATCTGGTCCTCCACACAGGCCACAAAAAGACAGCAAGAAGGACAGGGGAGGAAAGACAATCATTTAAATGTCTTCACTATGTAATCTTGTTAAATATGAAATTAACCCTGAAAGGTTAAAGGATCGGCTCTCTTTTCTGTTTTGACATATGTGTTGCCAATCACTAACACAGTTAACTAAAGGCCCTTTTTCTTTCTTTCTTTTTCCTCTGTCAGTGGATATATTTACTGTGGTTCAGTTGTTTAAGAGTATCATTTACAACGTTTCTATTCTAACTCAAGCAAGAAAAAGAGCAGTTTGCTCAATCTTTTATCTCCGTTATACTGTTTAAAAAGATCATCTGTCTCTACACACTACCGTTTCCCTTAGTTCTACATTTACTGGAAGCAACCAACCCTGGTGGTGGCCTATTTAACACCAGTACAAAACCTAGAAGGTTTAATTGAAAGCACTGGCATTCAAACTGTGCTTAGTAGCTTTCAGGAAAAAAAAAAAAAAAAGTGTGTATTTAAGACCAGTATTGAGTGGAACCCCCTGGGTCTCAGGGCATGGAGCCCAGGGAGCAAGATTTGAAAGAGCAGAGAGAGGATGCCCGGTCACCAACAACTACAATTTGTGGTTTAATCTAATAACATAGAGTAAAGAAACTGTTAACAGTTTAGGTAAGGACTGTCAAAATAAGATTAAAATTGTCCCTCTTCCAATTAATAACAGAAAGGGATTATAGTATCGACCTGTTCCCCTTTTATTATAACTGGTAATTATTCAAAAAAACAAAGAAGATCTGCAAGGGGACTTTTCTGTCACTGTACTGCTTGACAGCACCTCTCATTTATTACCCACTGTTTAGCATTAATGTCACTTTTCCCCGCAATACACAGAGTTTGAAGGGTTTTATTGCTATAATTTCTACCACTGTGAAACTGTGATATATAATTATACCTTCAATGCTTAGAATGTCCCTTTCTGAGTTGCTAAGGAGTTGCATTAAAAATAATAATAGGGCTTCCCTGGTGGCGCAGTGGTTGAGAATCTGCCTGCTAATGGAGAGGACATGGGTTCGAGCCCTGGTCTGGGAGGGTCCCACATGCCGCGGAGCAACTAGGCCCGTGAGCCACAACTACTGAGCCTGCGCGTCTGGAGCCCGTGCTCCACAACAAGAAAGGCCGCGATAGTGAGAGGCCTGCGCACCGCGATGAAGAGTGGCCCCCGCCTGCCACAACTAGAGAAAGCCCTCGCACAGAAAC
>RJWK010071085.1:0-10762 GCA_004363435.1 Platanista minor
TATGTGTGTGTGTATATATATATAATTTTTTTTCTGTGTTTGATTCTTAAGCCTCAAACCAATTTTACCAATAAGGAAACTGAGAGTGATTTTGGTGACATGCTAAGTTCAGTTAGCTCCCAAGATGGAGCTGAGATTAGAAACTAGTTCTTCTAAGTCCAATGGTCCAATCAAGAGTCATTTATTTTTTCAACATAAATGAATTGAGCTAAAACATAGAAGCAACCCCAATGTCCATCAATGGACGAATAGATAAGCAAAGTATGTTTGATACACACAACAGAACATCATCCTGTCTTAAAAAGAAAGGAAATTCTGACGTATGCTGTGACTTGGATGAAACTTGAGGACATTATGCCAAATGAAATAAGCCAGTCATGAAACGACACACACCGTATGATTCCACTTGTATGAGGTACATAGAGACAGAAAAGAGAACGGTGGCTGCCAGAGGCTGGGGGAAGCGGGCAATGGTGAGTTACTATTTAATGGGCCCAGAGTTTCAGTTTTATGAGCTGAAAAGAGCTACGGAGATGGATGGCTGTGTTGCTTGCACAACATTATGAGTGCATTTAATACCACTGAACTGTACACTTAAAAATGGTCTAGATGGTAAATTTTATGTTATGTGTATTTACCAGAATTAAAATATCAGGAAAAAACTTGGACTGAGCACCTGCTGTGCAGAAGGTAGCCTTCAAGTCAATGAGAATTCAGTCTCATCCCTGCCTATCTAGCGGCAGGGGATGAGGGGGATGTACAATTAAGAATAAATGTAACATGAATACTCTGGATAATATGTTAATAGGTAGGAAAAGTTAAAAGGTACTTTAAAATGGGAAAAATGGTGGCCATTTTAAATGAGTGAGAAGGTAACCTTTGAGCAAAGACCTGAAGGAGGAAGAGGAATGAGGCTGTGGTTACCTGGGAGAGAAGCATCCCAGACAGAGCAAAGACAGAGAATGAACGTGGTGGCCGAGCACGCTGGCTTGATACACAGCAAGAAGGTCAGCGTGAGTGAGGCAAAGGCCATAGTAAGAGATGATGACAGAGAGGAAGACGAGCCATGGAAACCATTGGAAGGACTTGGCTTTCTAATATGAGAAATATAGGAAAGCCCACAGTCACAGACTAAATTGTCCCCATGGCCCAGGCTGGTGATGTCACCCCAGGATGGCTCAGGTAGGACTGTGGCAAACAAGTGTGTCTGCCTCTTCTGAATGGGGCAGCCCCTACTCACTTTCATTCCAGATGTCCCCAAAGGAGAAGGCAAGCCTGATGTTGTCCGATCTGCTTTTCAATAGAAGCCAGAAATCTGGACTTTTACATGAAACTTCCTGATTTTTTAAAAATATTAGCAATGAGTTCCATTTTGGCAAAGCATCACGTCTCCCTCCAAGAAGCCTTTGATTATAGAATTGCAACAAATTGACCCAGTTTGAGGCCTGTGCATTATACCGGGTTGCCATGTGATCCTACATCACCAGGCCTGTCTGATAGATTTTGAGGCATTAGGAAGAATCAGGCCATTATATTCATTACCTGTATTCAGACGTGAGATTTAACCTCTATCAGTGCAGTTACCTCTTTGTGTTGCAATGATCTGTGTATATGTCTGTTTCTTTTACTAATTTGTGAGCTAGTCAAGACCAGACACTGAGTTTTCCTTGGCTTTGAACCCCTAGAAGAAGGCTACACACATAATAGGAGACCAGTAAATATTTATTGAATAAAGCTGTAATGGTGAATGTGTAAAAATAGCTTGCATATGTATTGAGGCTAGTAGGGAAAGAAAAGACACAAAAGTAAAATGTGGACTGTGTTAGAGGTTGGCATTTAAGGAAGTTATTTTCTTTTGTTTTCCAAACTCCCCATACTGTTATTATATTGATTTTGTAATTGTTAATGGGAGAAAACGTTTTAACAAAAAAAAAATCAGTTAGGCTTCTAGGCCTCTCCTTTCAGAGCTGCTCTTGTTGGGATACACACCCTGTTGGGGAGAATCCCCTGTAGTATCCCACTTGCTGGCCCCAAGCACTTGCTCACATCATTGAGCTCAGAACCAATCCAACATTATAGTTGTACATATGGGAATCCACATGATAGGCTTGATATCTTCTCTATACCAAAGAGCCAATCCAGCCCAGCCCAGACAATTTCCGCTAAATTTCCAGGATCTGTCTAAGAAAGGTTGTATTTAAGAAATGCTGGTGTTTCTGCAGTGAGGACAAACATGGAGAGAAGCAGGGTCTTGGTGATGGGACAAAATAGATGACATGTTGACTTCACAGGTCATGGTGGGTGGTCCAAGCACCATGTCTAACAGGTATGTGTAGTGGTGTGGGAATTCAATTCAGCAGCCAAGGCATGGCACAACAGAAGCCAAGTGACAATTGAACACTGGGGACCAGATGCATAGTGAACATCCATCCACTCCTTCCTGTGTCTACCACTCCATGTACTCCATTTTGGAAAAAAGATGTGATTTGGGTATTTGCAAATGGTGCCAGAGTAGGCAAATGTGCTGTGCGTGGGGTGGGGGGTAGGGGTGTCCATGTGGGCTCTGGTGTGTGAACAAAACACTGGTATATTAGGCAGGGGAACTGATCAGTCCTAACTGGAAGCACCTATTACAGAATCTCTGCCCTGTGGATTAAGCCAACAGAGTGGAGAGGAAAATGGGACCAACTGGCTGTGATGGATTCTGGTACTAAAGATCTACTTCAATCCCGCTCCAGGGTCTGACTACAGAGAATAAAGAAACTGATAGCCAAGTGAGAACTTGGCCATCAGCTTTATTAAAACCCAAGTCCCTCCTTGACCCCTTTCCCTCCAGAGGGAGGCCCTCTGGAGAGCATGGGTTGAGCCTGACCCTAGAGTAGAGGTTTCCAATTGAATTCCTCATGCTTTGGGATGATGCTGTTCTGTACAGCAGACCCAGAGTTGACCCAAGTTTGAATGGAAGAAGCTGGGGAACAGAGCCATCTCCTCCTCCAATTCTTCCCTCTAAGCACAGGCAGGTCCAAGAGATCCAGGTCCAAGATACACATGAGCAGTGATCAAACCTAGAGGCAAACATTGTCTAACACATATCATGTTCTCATCAATTATAGTAGCTACTCTACCTCCCGTGGGGAAGAACAAGATGGGTGGAAGCTCTCCTTACAACCTTTCTTGGAAGGTTAGAAGTTTTGACAAAAGTTTCCCTTTCTGTAGAAACACAAAAATGAGTAGGAACACACCTACTATGGACTAGACAATTTCCTCTGTCTAATCCTCTATAGGAATGCTACCATGGATTGAGCCCTTTCCAGTGCTCCAGGCGTCTTTCCATATATTCACTCATTTAACCCTCCCAACAATCTTATGAGGTAACTAAGATGAGATGAGGCACAGGGAGGCCAAATGATGCAGCTAGTAAGTGACCGAGTCAGACTAAGAACCCAAGGGCATCACACCAGAGTATGGACTCTGAACTTCTGCTCTGGAGCTGATGCAAGCAACATTACACCAGCCCTTTGTCCCGGTTTGATAGGTAAGGAACTTGAGGTTTACCCATGCTGTCAAAGAAAGCTGGCTCTAAACTCCATGCCTGCCTGAACCTAGAGTGTGTTCAATTACACCACAAAAGAGCTGCTGCATATAAGCAGTTAGAAAGGCCCCCAAGTCTTGTATCTGATGGGCAGATAGCAACTCACCTGAGGAGATCCCACAAGTCCAGTTGAGCCAATGCATTATGGTTCTGACCCGTTATTTAATCCTAAACTCCAGTCAACTGAACGCACACGAGACAAGAGGAAGGCAGGGGTTGCTGTGCTCCCTCCCTCTCTGGTCTGGAAGGTCTGAGTTTGCAGCTGGCAAGGGTAAAGGCTATAACCGTCACCCATGGTTGCACGTTAGAACCACTTGGGATAAATTTTTAAAAACATTTTTTAAAAGTTCCAGGGTAATTGATCTGAAGTATAGCCCTGGCATAAAGGTGTTTTTGTTTTATTTTAAGTTCCCTGCAGGGGATTCTAATGTGTAGCAATAGTAGAGAAACACTGGGCCGGGAAACGCACCCTAAACTGACAATTAGAATTAAAATCTTTCCCTAAACTCACCTTCATCTTAGACACCTGGGACTTGACTGAGCAATGACACTTGAAATGGAAACGACCTGCCATTATTTATGGAGTTTAATTTGAGCTCCTGATCCTAATGCTGCGTCTGTGAGGAGGGCCTGGGGAGGGGAACTTGGGGGGGAAGGTGCAATTGAAGAATGAGGCCATACAGATGGGACAAGAACCAGCAATTCACTGCCCTTGTTTGGTAAACACACCCAGTGCTTAATGGTGCCTAATGGTGCCTGTAATTGATGTCTAAAGTTATTTAAAAGTAAATTTACTAGAAAATAATTAGCAATTTTATAGTTCACTACTTCCTCATTGTGGGGATAAAAATTTTTTCAATGGTTTTATCAGGCACCACAATACAACAGTGCTATGAAATCAGTTGCCCAAAATGGAGGTAGACGTGGGTCCCCTAAAGAGATAAATACGTTTAAAAAATTGTTTGGGGGCTTCCCTGGTGGCGCAGTGGTTGAGAGTCCTCCTGCCGATGCAGGGGACGCGGGTTCGTGTCCCGGTCCGGGAAGATCCCACGTGCCGTGGATCGGCTGGGCCCGTGAGCCATGGCCGTTGAGCCTGCACGTCCGGAGCCTGTGCTCCGCAACGGGAGAGGCCACAACAGTGAGAGGCCCGCATACCGAAAAAAAAAAAAAAAAAATTGTTTGATTAGCTATTTTCATTCATTGGAATGTAAGCCTATTTTCCCCTCCACTACCACTCCCCACCGTGCCAATCTCCCATTTGAATCTGTAATAAATTATCCTTAATCAACAACAAGGCAAAGTTGTAAGAAGGCAGCTTGGGGATGGCTTAGATTTGACCTTGGGAGTCCTTAACCTTAGCAGTGGGAGTGGAGAAGAAAACTGTTCTCTCATTAGGCCAGATACATCTTTCCTTAATGAGCTTGTAGGAATATTCATTACAACTCATTAGATCACCTCTTCCTCTTTCTGCCCAGCTAGCCCAGGGCTACAGGGAGAGATGGAATGATAGAAATAAATTTACTAAAGATTTTTTTTTTTAAGATTTACTAAAGAACTTGCTTGGACTTCTCTTTCAGGAGCCCTCTGCTCACAGCCAATAGGGAAAGGAATTGCTGTTGTTTTCAGTTCAGATAGAGGCTCTCAGTGGCTTTTACAAACTTTCTGCGATGATTACCAGTTTCCACATCTGTGAAATGGGTAAGACAGTCTTTCCTCTGCTTGTTCCTAAAAGTGTGGTTCATGGATCAGCAGCATCAGCAACCTTGGAAGTTTGTTAGAAATGCAGAATTTCAGGCTCCTCCTCAAAAATACCCAAAAAGAATCTCTAGGGGTGTGAAGCTAGATACTAGTGTTTTAGTAAGTTTTCAGGTACTTCTTATGCATGCTTGAGTTTAAGAACCAGTGCTTTACAGGAGTATTGTGAACAGCAAATGAGATAAGTGAAAATATACTCTGGAAAAAAACTGGAAGATGCTATCAAGATTCTGGGTATTACTGCTTCTTTTCATATTATTAAGTGTAAATGTCACAAAAATATTAGGAGGTATAGACCTAGAAGACTCATCCTGTAGCTTCATCAAAATTCTCTATCGGTGATGTTAAATCTTGAGCCTTTTAGAGGCAGACATATGGAAGACAGAAAGCAGGCTGATGGAAGTCTCTAAGGACATGGGGGGAGTGGGGTGAAGTAGGGACCCACACTCTTCCTAGGAGCACTCCAGTTCTCTTTCAAAACGATAGAATTGTGCAGGCCAGATAGAATAGTTCTGCAAACTGAATCTGGTATGGGGACTAATGATTTGCATGGTACAAAAGTTTGGAATGTCCAAGAAAAATGTGTCCCCAATATTCCTTTTATTACTTTTCTTCAATTTTTGATATTATAGAAATTGTTTGTCTAGTGGAAGTCACTCCAAAAGTTTCTGCCTCATATTAGCTTTCCTGATCATTTATAATTTTATTTTCACATGGTTGTTGGTTAGCTGTGTTTCACTGAATATTTTCATTTTTGGATATCAGTTGTTAGAAAGATAGCTAAATGTGACACCTTCTTACTGAATATATGGGGTCTATGACTGTGTGTTTACATATGACTTATTTCTTCATCTAGAAAAATATTTTGGCTGCAATATTACCTTCTTGTAGCATCAATATTGTGCTTGAAATGAGAACTAAACTCTTTTAAAATATTTTTTCCTATATTAAACTCCACTGCAATATAACATAGCCATTAAGAATATGAGTTTTACAAGATGAAAAGACAACATGGGAGAAAATATTTGCAAATGAAGCAACTGACAAAGGATTAATCTCCAAAATACATAAGCAGCTCATGCAGCTCAATATCAAAAAAAACACAACCCAATCCAAAAATGGGCAGAAGATCTAAATAGAAATTTCTCTAAAGAAGATATACAGATTGCCAACAAACACATGAAAGGATGCTCAACATCACTAATCATTAGAGAAATGCAAATCAAAACTACAATGAGGTATCACCTCACACCAGTCAGAATGGTCTTCATCAAAAAATCTGCAAACAATAAATGCTGGAGAGGGTGTGGAGAAAAGGGAACCCTCTAGCCCTGTTGGTGGGAATGTAAATTGATGCAGTCACTATGGAGAACAGTATGGGGGTTTCTTAAAAAACTGAAAATAGAACTACCATATGACCCAGCAATCCCACTACTGGGCATATACCCTGAAAAAACCATAATTCAAAAAGAGTCATTACCACAATGCTCATTGCAGCCCTATTTACAATAGCCAGGACATGGAAGCAACCTAGGTGTCCATTGACAGATGAATGGATAAAGAAGATGTGGCACATATATACAATGGAATATTACTCAGCCATAAAAAGAAACGAAACTGAGTTATTTGTAGTGAGGTGGATGGACCTAGAGTCTGTCATACAGAGTGAAGTAAGTCAGAAAGAGAAAAACAAATACCATGTGCTAACACATATGTATGGAATCTAAAAAAAAAAAAAATGTTCTGAAGAACCTAGGGGACAGGACAGGAATAAAGACGCAAACGTAGAGAATGGATTTGAGCACACGGGGAGGGGGAAGGGTAAGCTGGGACAAAGTGAGAGAGTGGCATGGACATATATACACTACCAAATGTATAATAGATAGCTAGTGGGAAGCAGCCGCATAGCACAGGGAGGTCAGCTAGGTGCTTTGTGTCCTCCTAGAGGTGTGGGATAGGGAGGGTGGGAGGGAGGGAGACGCAAGAGGGAAGAGATATGGGAACATATGTATATGTATAACTGATTCACTTTGTTATAAAGCAGAAACTAACATACCATTGTAAAGCAATTATACTCCAATAAAGATGTTAAAAAAATTAAAAGAAAACAAAAGAATATGCATTTTAGAGCAAGACAAACTTGGGCTCAGATAGTGGTTCTGTGACTTACTAGTTATGTATCCTTGGAAAAATAACTCCCACTCTTTAAACCTTAGTTGTATTATCTGTAAAATGGGGTCAATAATTTCTACCTTACAATGCCGTTTTAAGAATAAATGAGATGGGAAATGAGTATCATGCTGTATGTGGCACCTTTTATTATTATTATTATTAATTCTTTAATTTATATAGTATAATATTGTTGCTATGTTTGTTCATAGAGCAGTGTATTGTATTGGGAGATGATATCTGGTAGGAGAATGGTTCCTTATGAAATAAATAATTAAGAAAAAAAAAAAGAGTCTAGTGGAGTTCAGTAGTTTTCTTGAGTGACAGATTGTTTGGGCCATCTCCCCACGGTCTAGTAAGGTCACCTGGGAGAAGAGGTCATCATTTTCCTCTGGGTAAGGGGGCTCTGTTCACTCTCTCCAGCCACAAAGCACTTCATAAGATTAAGAATGCAGAGGGGGCTGGCTAGAGTAAGGTCATCTGGGGTTAGCAACACTGGCTATCCATGAGGAATAGCCTCTCTGTTTGAATGGAATATAAAGATATAATGGCCATTTTGTTTTTAAAAAGAAAGAACTTTGCAAATGGAATGCACCTTACCAGGAACTGTCAGGAAGACCCATTCTAGCAAAAATGACCAATAGCCTTGCATAGTCTGGGTTGCAGAAGGCTTCGGTATGAGTCTCTGTTCTTCCTGCCTCTGCTCCACATGTGGCTATAAGCTGTTCACTGCCTGGGGAAAAGAACAGGGAAAAGGAAACTAGACAGAGTTGGAAAACTTCCTCTGGGACAGCTCTCTTAGCCTCTCTATCTTTTGTTTCTTTCTCTGCAGAATGAGAATCATAACCTAAATCAGAGTCGACTGACATCGTGGATGGGAAAATGATTTATAACCTGCAAAGTTAAGAAGTCGGCCCCATAGCTCATCTGTGTCAGTCCAGCAATAGCTCAGTAAATCTCTTTCCTCTGGGGTCCACATGGTGACAGAGAACGGTTGGCCTGGGAAAATGTCCCACTAGGAACTTGAGAAGAATATAAAATCCCATCTTTGCTTTTCTAGTGAAGCCCAGAGATTCCCCAAAGAGGGAGATGCTCAACTAGACCCTGGGTCCTGGTTCTGCCACTTACTAGTTATGTGATCTCTTAACCCCTCTAACCTTCAATTTCCTCATCTATAAAATGGAATGATATTAATGCCTACCTCGTAGGGTTGTGGGGTAAATTTGAGTAAAATAATCTATGTAAGGTGCTCGATATGTCGTCATCAACTTGGTAAATATTTATTGAGTGCATACTGTATGTGAGGCACTTTGCCAGGAGCTCTGGGCAGGGCGGTAGACCACAGCCAGGGGGTCTTTGCCCACTCACCTGTCCCCCCAAGGGTTATGTCCCAGTGGAGGAGACAGATAGTGAGCAATTGAACACATCATGGTGATGTATGCTGTAATATAACAACAGGCACTGAGAAATGCTATGAACAAAAACAGTACAGGCTAAAGGGATAAAGCTCCAAGGTGGAAGGGTTGTGTCTTTAAATGCGGTGGTCAGGGAAGGCCTTTCTAAGATAGGGATATTTGAGCAGAGACCTGATGGAATGAGGCGAGTCATGCAGTATCTGGCAGAAGAGCATTCCAGCTGGGGGGAATAGCACCTGACACTTAGTAGTTGCTCAGTAAACACTAGCTTAAAATAAAGGGAAGGCTCTACAAACAGATGGCATCTAGTCAGACATAAAGGTGGAATTCTTATCCATGATGATAAAATGCTAAAAGGAGCATTGATTGAGGTCTGGAGGCTCTGAAGCCTTTCTCCAAAGAGATAAATAACTGCCTTCCTCTTGGAGTTCTTAATGATGTTTTCAGAAGAAAATCAGATGCCCATTCCAGCCTGGCAAAATATACAGGGGAGATGTGCACAGCTCTTCTCTTTCCATTTTTCTTCACGTTATCCCTTTACAAGAGATCAGTACGCTCAGTAGGTAAAGAGGCAACAATGGGAAAGTGAGATTAAGAGAAGGTAACAGGACTTCGCTGACGGTCCAGTGGTTAAGACTCCGTGCTTCCACTGCAGGGGGTGTGGGTTCGATCCCTGGTCGGGAACTAAGATCCCACATGCTGCACGGCGCAGCCAAAAAAAAAAAAAAGAAGAAAGGGATGGGCTTGTTCAAGGTTAAAGAGTAGGTAACTAAGTAGAGGGGAGTGGGCTCAGATGAAGACTGCAATCTCTTTGCCTGGTGCTCTCATTAAATAACATGTTTACTCATTCGTCGAACCTTTCATTCATCCCTTTGTTTGATACTTGCTGTGTCAATCCTAAGATGTGGCATCAGTGGAACAGAGCTGAATAAGACATTCCTATCCCATCCCTTCTAACAATGGCTCAGGGAAATGATTTACAGGGTCTCCATAGCATCGTAGAATCCTGAAAATGCGGAGGATGGGACAACCAGTTCAGCCAGGGAATCGTGGAAGGAACATTTCCATCAGGTCTTTAAGCATGGGAAAGAAAGGATTGGTGCAGGGAGTAAAGGTGAGCAAAAACTGTGTAGGGGATGATGACAAATCGGTGTAGCAGGACCACTGAGTATGCAGTAGTCGCCAGGGAGGAGGCTGGAGGAGGGGATGGTTTGGGGAGCAGATTGTAAAAATCCGAACGCACTAAGCTGAGGAATTTGGAATCTATCATGACAGCGATAGGGAACTATGAAAAACGTTTTATCGGGGCTTCCCCGGTGGTGCAGTGGTTGAGAATCTGCCTGCCAATGCAGGGGACACGGGTTCGAGCCCTGGTCTGGGAGGATCCCACATGCCGCGGAGCAACTAGGCCCGTGAGCCACAACTACTGAGCCTGTGCGTCTGGAGCCTGTGCTCCGCAACAAGAGAGACCGCGATAGTGAGAGGCCCGCGCACCGCGATGAAGAGTGGCCCCCGCTTGCCACAACTAGAGAAAGCCCTTGCACAGAAACGAAGATCCAACACAGCATAAATAAATTAATAAAACTCCTATCCCAACATCTTCTTTAAAAAAAAACAAACAAAAAAAAACACGTTTTATCGGCTTCCTGGCATCTCCTTTTGGAATCACTTCCCCCCATTCAATAATTGTGTTTTCCAAATCATAAGGGCAGGGGCTGGCTCTGCCTGGTTCCCATGTGGGACTGGAGCCAGGCTAGGAGACTGCTTTAGATCCTTGGCCACTGTGACTGCTTCCTGAGTGGCCATGCGATCCTTTTTTTTTTTTTTTTTT
>RJWK010071086.1:0-10761 GCA_004363435.1 Platanista minor
TTTTTTTTTTTTTTTTTGCGGTACGCGGGCCTCTCGCTGTTGTGGCCTCTCCCATTGTGGAGCACAGGCTCCAGACGCGCAGGCTCAGCGGCCATGGCTCACGGGCCCAGCCGCTCCGCGGCATGTGGGATCTTCCCGGACCGGGGCACGAACCTGCGTCCCCTAGCATCGGCCGGCAGACTCTCAACCGCTGTGCCACCAGGGAAGCCCTCTATTTCCTTTGGTACACGTTAATAAACACCGGGGAACTGTTGTGGGTCAGGGAACTGTGTAATCCTGGGAGACAGAAATGGAAGAAATTGGCTTGTACTTCTGCTCTGCTAGTTCCAGACTGGAAATGGGCGTCTCTGGGCCCAGGGGTGCTCCTTTTTGGGCAGGGCGAGATCAGAGAAGGCAAAAAAGCCACAAAGAACCAGGATCAAAAATTGGATTTAGTGGTTAGGCAAAAGGAGTTGACGTAAGGGGACACGGAGACTTAACTCTAAGCAGACCATCTGGGTACAACTGTGGGCATTGCTGGGACAATAGAATTGGAGAGTTTGTAATGTACTTCACACGCTTGGCTTCACTTCATCAATAATACAGCCCTGGTTTTACAGATGAAGACACTAACCCTCAGTCATGACTTGTTCAGGGTCTTGAGGTTTCTACTTGGCCAAGACGGGACACAGAGCCCATGTCTTCTGCCTCCTGGTCTGTTGTTCTTTCTTCACTGCTACAGCCTCAGTGAACACCCTGCATCCACAGACCATCCTGCCCCACTAAAAGTACTTCCTGTTATCTTCATTTATGTTTTGCTGAAACCCCCCCACCTGGAATAAAGTAGCCTTTGGGAACTGTGGGGTTAATTGTTGTTTTGGTACTTAGGAATATAGGGCAAAGCCTTAGTTTCCTCAACTCTAAAAGCTGGGTCTGGATGAGGTACTATCTAGCATTGTTTTAGTGTCAGCAGTCTGTGGTTCTGAAATCTGTTATTACATGAGTTCACACTTCACTTTTTGGGTCTTCCAAAACTCACACTGATTTTGAGAACAGTGTTCATGCCAAATTCATTAGAGTTTGAAAACAGAGCTGTATTTCAGCTCTTTGGAGGCTAAAATGAACTCTGACATTTTTGCAAGTGTGAAAATTCTTTCAGTCTTGCCAAATTAACTCAAAACATCTGAATGGTCTGCTTCCAGGTATCATAACATTTTCTCTCTTAGGCTTGGAATTTGATTTTAGAGAATTTCGATTCTCATAGATGTTGTAGCAAGAGACAAAGTTGCAGAGAACCCTGATGGAATGATATTTGCTGGGTGGGCTGAGGGCCAGCTATTGTTCTTGCTGATTGTCAGTAGAGAAGAGAGAAGTATTTGCTAACTATCCCCGGAATCTCTGTCAATTAGCTTGGAATTTGAGGGATTTTCCTGATGTGTTTTATGGAGGTCATTTATCTGAGGGGTAGCGGGGGTGCAGGTGAAAAGTTTTAACCCTGCAGTGGAAGACAGGCTGGCTCAGAAAACCAGCTTAGATGGGAATCCCACCTCATTTAAATCAACCATCTGGTGACCCCGTGGGGCAGCCATCTTCACCAGGCTCAGTTCTGTCCCATACCATGGGCAACATAGAAACAACTTAAGACCTGATCTACAGAGAGTAGCTTTAGAATAACTTTCTCAAAATCCAACCTAGGTTCCTAGGCCTGACTCTAAGCCTATGATCTCTTAAAATCTCTGTGGCAGGGGGCTGGACTCTATGTTTTAATAAGTGTCCAGGTGATACTTATACATGCTGTAGACAAACAGCCACTGCTATACAGTCTTCTAAAGGAAACAAAATTTATACACACACACAGAAAACAGAAAGCAGTTATCACAGCAAAATCCCATGCTTTATAGAGTTGCAAATAATAAAGCAGCAGCTAGGTGACCAGGTTTTGTGAAGTCCTTGGGTTGCTGGAAAGGTGGAGAGAAGCCCCTGTAGACCCCTTACACCTGCTAGAACCTATGAAACAAGATGCATCAAAGAGGCAAAGAATAAGGTAGACAGGAAAGTGAGAGATGGGTGCTGGTTGGATAGTGGCAGGGAATCGCATGGACGCAACAGAACCCAAGCTTGACCTTGAGAGAGGGAGAAACTATGGATACCTAACATTTGGTTGAAGAGGTATTCAACCTTTAAAAGATTTTGATATCTTACAGGCTATGTAGCTGCTTTCAAGGACTTTAAACACTTACGGTGGGTGGGGCGGGGTGGGGGAGGGCAAAGCGTGATGAGCACAGGAAGATGGAAGTAACAGAGGAGACAGCAGAGAAGCCAAGAGATGATCTATACAGCTCAAACAAGAGCCACATCACCCAGAGTTCTAAGTTCAGAAGTGAGCAAGGACACGGGGGCTCACAGGGATGGTGAGAAAGTGGGTGAAGGCTGGGGAAGCTGAGCTAAACTTTGGGGGTTAGGAGGAAGGTACGTAAAATAAACAGGCAGGAGAATGGAGTGAGAGGGCTCCCTTTGGGGGAGTGAAAGCCAGGAGAAAAAAACGAAGGTCTGGAATGGGCATTCACTGATTCCAGGGTTTGGCCGTGGATTCGAATTCTGAGTTTCTACCATCTTACTGAAAACCATGTTCCAAGAACTGCAGCCCTTGCTTGGAGCTCAGGTGGGCAGAGTGATGCTGTGTTCTCCCAAGAGCAGAGCCTTGCAGCCTTGGAGGGGATCTCAGCCAGCGTCAGTTTGCACAGATCCAGTGTCGGGGGTGGGTAGGACACAGAGCAGTCCGTTGCCTGCATGCAAGCTTCCTTCACAAGTTCCAGTGAACAATTTATTTCTCCTTTATCTCTGGCTCTTAGTTTGCAAGAGGGAGCCAACATTTTAATTAAGCCAAGAGGTTAAGCAGTTGTTTGACCTGCTGGCTCTGCAGAGAGGGGTGGAGGTGGAGGCCCGGGAGCAGGAGGAAGGCAAGGCGATCTCTCTCTGCTAGCCTTTGTTTATAGGAAGCGCCTTCCACTCGCTGAGTTCCAGCCCAGCTGCAGAAGACACGAAGGGTGTGATTATCAGGCTGGCTGTAAACGGGAACACACTGAAGCTTTGTTTGGGCTTGTGGGGAGTTTTTGGTCAATTTTTTTGCTTTCAATCCACCGTAAAAATATGTGGGGATTCAGTGGTGCAGATTCTGCCTTTCTCACATCAAGCCCACACTTTCTCTTCCTAGAACATATGTGGGGCAGTGTTTATTTCCCTCCTGGGCACAGCAGTTTCTCAGTAGCCCTGGCTGCCCCAGTGCTCCCATTCCTCCGGCTGTACACAGAGCAGATGGTGTCTAACAAGTCTCCACTCTGCCCGCAGGCTGTGCTTCCCCCGTGAAAATGAGCCGGTGGTGGGAATGTTGTTTCCTGGAAGCTCACAGAGATTCCTCTAAGCCAGCAGGTCCTGTTTATTTGATTATTTTTTTTAGAACAACTTTTTTTTCATTGAAAAGGGGACAATGCTGACATTCAGAGGCTCCCTAATTCCTCCAGGTCAGTAGAGCTGAGCGGAGCTTGAACTGAGAGCCACCTGAAGCCTGAGGCGCCCCACCAGTGCCCATGGTGGCTGCAGCGTTTGCCATTGTCATCAGTGGGGACTAGCTGGACCCGTCTCAGACTCAGGGTGGAATCAGGGGCTGTTGATTTCAAGTTTCTATTTTCAGGGATCGAGAAGGTAGGTATTTTAAGTCTCTTATTTGGATTTAGCTAAAACTTGGCTCTGGCTGGCACCCATTTTGGTCCTTGTCATCAAGCTTACAGGGCACCCTGAGCAGATGACTGGCCTCAGTAGACACAGACCTAAGTTCCCCAGGCGGTTTCCTTTACCACCCATCCCCCCGAGCCCAGGCCTGTGGTTTGGCCCAACTCATCCCTGGTTCCACAGGACACACACGTGTGTTCCAGAGCCTCTGGCTTCTGAGCTTCTTTGAGGAAAATGTGCCTGTTTAGAGCAGATCATTTTAGAGATACGAGGGCTTAGGGAAATAATGATTTGATGGTTTCCTCTATTGCAAACCTAGCTAGGGCTTAGACATGTTCCTGAATCAGTACACTTTCCTAAATTTTGTGTTGCTTCTTGCCTATGATCAATTCAACAAATGTGTAATAAATGACTATCACCTGCGAGGTGCCAGATGCTGACATTATCCCTTAATTTATATGTCACTTTGTAACTTTCAAGGTATTTTCCCAGGAGTGGGCTCAGTGGATTTCCCCTCTGTTGCTGAGCAGGTACTAATAGGCTCATTTTAAAATGAGTCTAGTCGAGGCAGGTGATGGGTGTCTGAAGTCACAGAACCAGTAAAAGGTGAGGTGGGGATGTGACACATATGGTTTTGACTGGGAGAACAGAGCACCTTCCGCTACCTCACAGTCACGTAGAGATCGAAGCCTGAAGATCTGCTAAGAGGTTCACTGAGACGAGCCCTTGGAAACTGGAGACAGTAAAGTACGGAAGAAACATAGATCATGAGCCAGGGCAGAGGGTCCAGCAACACTAACTGCTCCACCCAAGTGCCTGGAGCTGACAGCAGCAGGTTAGAGTAGGGTTAAGAGCTGGCTTGGCTACTCACTGGCTGTGTGATTTGGGCCACTTACTTAACCTCTCTTTGCCTCCGTTTCCCATATGTAAATGGGAATAATAAAAATTCTCAATTCATATGGTATGAACATTAAATGAATTAATATTTGCATAGTCTTAGAGCAGTGCCTGGCATACTGTAAGTGCCAGGTAAGTGCTGGTTAAATTTGAAAAAATCTTTGCTCCCAAGCTGGGCTTAGCCACCTGCTGGGGATGAGGGTATAAGTGGGGTCACACATTGTATCAAGCACTGGCCTCTATCAAGAGGGCTGTGACTGAACACATGCAAGGAAATAAGCCAGCATTATTGTCAGTGAGCAGGAGCTATTCTCAAATTCTCAGTATTTTCTAAAGTAAATAATGTGCACTTGCTTTGAGAATTAGAGAAAATATTTGAAGTCATTGCTGTACTGGACAATCCAGGATGAGTATGGATATCCATGTACCTGGGCACATTACTGGCCTGGCTGAGGAAGAGCTGCCTTATAGAATTATGAATGTTCATGATGAAAGGGATCTTAACAATCAGCTAATTCCGACTCCTCATAGATCCAGCCCTCTCCTCCGGAGATCAGGAAACCAAGGTCCAGAGAGGGCAGTCGACTTGCCTAGAGTCACACGGTTAATGTGCCTGGGTCTCCCAACATTTTGAATTGCTTTTTTCTTTTTCCTGTCCGAATTGAAGACCTAGTGTCCTGGTCCTTGGGAAATTGGATGAGGGTGCTTGTTGTCCCAGCTTGGTGCTTGTTCTGGACCCAGCTCTGAAGACTTTAATGGATGATGGGATTCCCCTGGAAGTTAGAGCTCTGGTTTTTTTGATTTTTGTTTTTTTTTTTCCTGGAGGACTGGTGACACCTCGCAGAGGGAGAAAATTTCTGGATCTTTCCACCCCTAGTCCTGCTGTTCATGGATACTATGGTGGCCTACCATATACTGTCAGGGGATCTTAGCAAACCAGGAACAAATTCCAAAGGCATCCTGGGTGGCTATAAAGCTTATGGGTAGGTTCAGAAACCTAACAGACCCCCAAGTCCTTGGGTCAGATTGTTCAAGACAGGGATGATGTACAACTTACCATTTTTTTCTTTGCTAGAGACATCCCCCACACATACTTGTTTTAGAAATGGTGGTGGGAACTCTTGGAGGGCACACACAAAAGGAGTGTGCACATTGAGACCCAGGGGAAGGAGCAGTGACCCCATAGGAGACTGAACCAGACCTACCTGCTGGTCTTGGTGGGTATCCTGCAGAGGCGGGGGTGGCTGTGGCTCACTGTGAAGACAAGGACACTGGTAGCAGAAGTTCTGGGAAGTGCTCCTTGGCATGAGCTCTGCCAGAGTCTGCCATTAGCCCCAACAAAGAGCCGGGTAGGATCCAGTGTTGGGTCACCTCTGGCCAAAGAAACAACAGGGAGGGAACCCAGCCCCACCCATCAGCAGGCAAGCAGATTAAAGTTTTACTGAGCTCTGCCCACCAGAGCAACACCCAGCTCTACCCACCACCAGTCCCTCACATCAAGAAACCCGAACAAGCCTCTTAGATAGACTCATCCACCAGAGGGCAGACAGCAGAAGCAAGAAGAACAACAATCCTGCAGCCTGTGGAACAAAAACCACATTCACAGAAAGATAGACAAGATGAAAAGACAGAGGGCTATGTACCAAATGAAGGAAAAAGATAAAACCCAAGAAAAACAACTAAATGAAGTGGAGATAGGAAACCTTCCAGAAAAAGAATTCAGAATAATGATAGTGAAGATGATCCAGGACCTCAGAAAAGGAATGGAGGCAAAGATGGAGAAGATGCAAGAAATGTTTGACAAAGATCTAGAAGAATTAAAGAACAAACCCCTAGAAGAATTAAAGAACAAACAAACAGAGATGAACAACACAATAACTGAAATGAAAAATACACTAGAAGGAATCAATAGCAGAATAACTGAGGCAGAAGAACGGATAAGTAACCTGGAAGACAGAATGGTGGAATTCCTGCTGCAGAACAGAATAAAGAAAAGAGAATGAAAAGAAATGAAGACAGCATAAGAGACCTCTGGGACAACATTAAACACAACAACATTTGCATTATAGGGGTCCCAGAGGAGAAGAGAGAGAGAAAGGACCTGAGAAAATGTTTGAAGAGATTATAGTCGAAACCTTCCCTAACATGGGAAAGGAAATAACCACCCAAGTCCAGGAAGGTCAGAGAGTCCCAGGCAGGATAAACACACCCAGACACATAGTAATCAACTTGGCCAAAATTAAAGACAAAGAAAAATTATTGAAAGCAACAAGGGAAGAACAACAAATAACATACAAGGGAACTCCCATAAGGTTAACAGCTGATTTCTCAGCAAAAACTCTACAAGCCAGAAGAGAGTGGCATGATATATTTAAAGTGATGAAAGGCAAGGACCCACAGCCAGCATTACTCTACCCGGCAAGAATCTCATTCAGATTCAACTGAGAAATCAAAAGCTTTACAGAAAAGCAAAAGCTAAGAGAATTCAGCACCACCAAACCAGCTCTACAGCAAACGCTAAAGGAACTTCTCTAACTGGGAAACACAAGAGAAGAAAAGGACCTACAAAACAAACACATAACAATTAAGAAAATGGTAATAGGAACATACATATCGATAATTACCTTAAACGTGAATGGATTAAATGCTCCAACCAAAAGACACAGGCTCGCTGAATGGATACAAAAACAAGACCCATATATATGCTGTCTACAAGAGACCCACTTCAGACCTAGGACCACATCTGGACTGAAAGTGAGGGGATGGAAAAAGATATTCCATGCAAATGTAAGTCAAAAGAAAGATGGAGTAGCAATACTCATATCACATAAAATAGACTTTAAAATAAAGAATGTTACAAGAGACAAGGAAGGACACTACATAATGATCAAGGGATCAATTCAAGGAGAAGATATAACAATTATAAATATATATGCACCCAACATAGGAGCAACTCAATACATAAGGCAACTGCTAACAGCTCTAAAAGAGGAAATCAACAGTAACATAATAATAGTGGGGGAAGTTAACACCACACTTACAGCAATGGACAGCTCATCCAAACAGATAGTTAATAAGGAAACACAAGCTTTAAATGACACAATAGACCAGATAGATTTAATTGATATTTATAGGACATTCCATCCAACAACAGCAGATTACACTTTCTTCTCAAGTGTGCACGGAACATTCTCCAGGACAGATCACATCTTGGGTCACAAATCAAACCTCAGTAAATTTACGAAAATTGAAATCATATCGAGCATCTTTTCTGACCACAACGCTATGAGATTAGAAATCAATTACAGGGGCTAAAACGGAACAAAACACAAACACATGGAGGCTAAACAATACGTTACTAAATAACCAACAGATCACTGAAGAAATCAGAGAGGAAATAAAAAAAATGCCTAGAGAATAATTACAACAAAACATGATGATCCAAATCCTATGGGATGCAGCAAAAGCAGTTCTAAGAGGGAAGTTTATAGCAATACAAGCCTACCTCAAGAAACAAGAAAAATCTCAAATAACCAGTCTAACCTTACACCTAAAGGAACTAGAGAAAGAAGAACAAACAAAACCCAAAGTTAGTAGAAGGAAAGAAATCATAAAGATCAGAGCAGAAATAAATGAAATAGAAACAAAGAAAGCAATAGCAGAGATCAATAAAACTAAAAGCTGGTTCTCTGAGAAGATAAACAAAATTGATAAACCATTAACCAGACTCATCAAGAAAAAGAGGGAGAGGACTCAAATCAATAAAATTAGAAATGAAAAAGGAGAAGTTACAACAGACACCGCAGAAATACAAAGCATCCTAAGAGACTACTACAAGCAACTCTATGCCAATAACATGGACAACCTGAAAGAAATGAAGAAATTCTTAGAAAGGTATAACCTTCCACGACTGAACGAGGAAGAAATAGAAAATATGAACAGACCAAGCACAAGGAATGAAATTAAAACTGTGGTTAAAAATCTTCCAACAAACAAAAGTCCAGGACCAGATGGCTTCACAGGTGAATTCTATCAAACATTTAGAGAAGAGCTAACACCCATCCTTCTCAAACTCTTCCAAAAAATTGCAGAGGAAGGAACACTCCCAAATTCATTCTATGAGGCCACCATCACCCTGATACCAAAACCAGGCAAAGATACTACAAAAAAGAAAATGACAGACCAATATCACTGATGAATATAGTTGCAAAAATCCTCAACAAAATACTAGCAAACAGAATCCAACAACACATTAAAAGGATCATACACCATGATCAAGTGGGATTTATCCCAGGGATGCAAAGATTCTTCAATATACTCAACTCAATCAATGTGATACACCATATTAACAAATTGAAAAACCATATGATCATCTCAATAGATGCAGAAAAAGCTTTTGACAGAATTCAACACCCATTTATGACAAAAAAAACTCTCCAGAAAGTGACAGAAGGAACCTACCTCAAAAAAATAAAGGCCATGTACGACAAACCCACAGCAAACATCATTCTCAATGGTGAAAAACTGAAAGCATTTCCTCTAAGATCAAGAACAAGACAAGGATGTTGGCTCTCACCACTATTATTCAACATAGTTTTGGAAGTCCTAGCCATGGCAATCAGAGAAGAAAAAGAAATAAAAGGAATACAAATTGGAAAAGAAGAAGTAAAACTGTCACTGTTTGCAGATGACATGATACTATACATAGAGAATCCTAAAGATGCCACCAGAAAACTACTAGAGCTAATCAGTGAATTGGTTAAAGTAGCAGGATACACAATTAATGCACAGAAATCTCTTGCATTCCTATACACTAAAGATGAAAAATCTGAAAGAGAAGTTAAGGAAACACTTCCATTTGGCATTGTAACAAAAAGAATAAGATATCTAGGAATAAACCCACCTAGGGAGACAAAAGACCTGTATGCAGAAAAGTATAAGACACTGATGAAAAAAATTAAAGATGATACCAACAGATGGAGAGATATGCCATGTTCTTGGATTGGAAGAATCAATATTGTGAAAATAACTATACTACCCAAAGCAATCTACAGATTCAGTGCATTCCCTATCAAACTACCAATGGCATTTTTTACAGAACTAGAACAAATAATCTTAAAATTTGTATGGAGACACAAAGGACCCCGGATAGCCAAAGCAGTCTTGAGGGAAAAACACGGAGCTGGAGGAATCGGACTCCCTGTCTTCAGACTACACTACAAAGCTACAGTAATCAAGACAATATGGTATGGGCACAAAAACAGAAATATAGATCAATGGAACAGGATAGAAAGCCCAGAGATAAACCCACACACCTATGATCAACTAATCTATGAGAACAGAGGCAAGGATATACAATGGATAAAAGACAGTCTCTTCAGTAAGTGGTTCTGGGAAAATTGGAGAGCTACATGCAAAAGAATGAAATTAGAACACTCCCTAACACCATACACAAAAATAAACTCAAAATGGATTACAGACCTAAATGTAAGCCTGGACACAATAATACTCTTAGAGGAAAACATAAGAAGAACACTCTTTGACATAAATCACAGCAAGATCTTTTTCGATCCACCTCCTAGAGTAATGGAAATGAAAACAAAATAAACAAATGGGACCTAAAAGCTTTTGCACAGCAAAGGAAACCATAAACAAGACGAAAAGACAACCCTCAGAATGGGAGAAAATATTTGCAAATGAAGCAACGGAGAAAGGATTAATCTCTAAAACATATAAACAGCTCATGCAGCTCAATATTAAAAAAACAAACAACCCAATCCAAAAATAGGCAGAAGTGCTAAATAGACATTTGTCCAAAGAAGACATACAAATAGCCAAGAAGCACGTGAAAAGCTGCTCAGCACCACTAATTATTAGAGAAATGCAAATCAAAACTACAATGAGGTATCACCTCACACCAGTTAGAATGGGAATCATCAGAAAAATCTACAAACAACAAATGCTGGAAAGGGTGTGGAGAAAAGGGAACCCTCTTGCACTGTTGGTGGAAATGTAAATTGAGTACAGCCACTGTGGAGAACAGCATGGATGTTCTTTAAAAAACTAAAAATAGAATTATCATATGACCCAGCAATCCCACCACTGGGCATATACCCATAGAAAACCATAATTCAAAAAGACACGTGCACCCCAATG
>RJWK010071087.1:0-10761 GCA_004363435.1 Platanista minor
GGAATGTACAGTGGAGAAAGGACAGCCTCTTCAATAAGTGGTGCTGGGAAAACTGGACAGCTACATGTAAAAGTATGAGACTAGAACACTCCCTAACACCATACACAAAAATAAGCTCAAAATGGATTAAAGACCTAAATATAAGGCCAGAAACTATCAAACTCTTAGAGGAAAACATAGGCAGAACACTCTATGACATAAATCGCAGCAAGATTCTTTTTGGCCCATCTCCTAGAGAAATGGAAATAAAAACAAAAATAAACAAATGGGACCTAATGAAACTTCAACGCTTTTGCACAGCAAAGAAAACCATAAACAAGACCAAAAGACAACCCTCAGAATGGGAGAAAATATTTGCAAATGAAGCAACTGACAAAGGATTAATCTCCAGAATTTACACGCAGCTCACGCAGCTCAATAACAAAAAAACAAACAACCCAATCCAAAAATGGGCAGAAGACCTAAACAGACATTTCTCCAAAGAAGATATACAGACTGCCAACAAACACATGAAAGAATGCTCAACATCATTAATCACTAGAGAAATGCAAATCAAAACTACAATGAGATATCATCTCGCATCGGTCAGAATGGCCATCATCAAAAAATCTAGAAACAATAAATGCTGGAGAGGGTGTGGAGAAAAGGGAACACTCTTGCACTGCTGGTGGGAATGTGAATTGATACAGCCACTATGGAGAACAGTATGGAGGTTCCTTAAAAAACTACAAATAGAACTACCATATGACCCAGCAATCCCACGACTGGGCATATATCCTGAGAAAACCGTAATTCAAAAAGAGTCATGTACCAAAATGTTCACTGCAGCTCTATTTACAATAGCCAGGAGATGGAAACAACCTAAGCGTCCATCATCGGATGAATGGATAAAGAAGATGTGGCACATATATACAATGGAATATTACTCAGTCATAAAAAGAAACGAAATGGAGTTATTTGTAGTGAGGTGGATGGACCTAGAGTCTGTCATACAGAGTGAAGTAAGTCAGAAAGAGAAAGACAAATACCGTATGCTCACACATATATATGGAATTTATGAAAAAATGAAATGTTGTGAAGAACCTAGGGGCAAGACGGGAATAAAGACACAGACCTACTAGAGAGTGGACTTGAGGATATGGGAGGGGGAGGCATAAGCTGTGATGAAGTGAGAGAGTGGCATGGATATATGTACACTACCAAACGTATAATAGATAGCTAGTGGGAGGCACCCGCATAGCACAGGGACATCAGCTCGGTGTTTTGTGTCCCCCCAGAGGGGTGGGACAGGGAGGGTGGGAGGGAGGGACACTCAAGAGGGAGGAGATAAGGGAACATATGTATATGTATAATTGATTCACTTTGTTATAAAGCAGAAACTAACACCACTGTAAAGCAATTATACTCCAATAAAGATGTAAAAAAAAAAAAGTGAAATAAATGAAATAGAATCAAAGAAAACAATAGCAAAGATCAATAAAACTAAAAGTTGGTTGTTTGAGAATGTAAAAAAAAAAATTGATAAACCTTTAGCCAGACTCATCAAGTAAAAAAGGGAGCGGACTCAAATCAATAAAATTAGAAATGAAAAAGGAGAAATTACAAGTGACACCACAGAAATACAAAGGATCATAAGAGACTACTACACTGACTACTACTATATGCCATTAAAATGGACAACCTGGAAGAAATGGACAAATTCTTGGAAAGATAAAACTCTCCAAGACTGAACCAGAAGGAATAGAAAATATAAACAGACCAATCACAAGCAGTGAAATTGAAAGTATAACTAAAGATCTTCCAACAAACAAAAGTCCAGGACCAGATGGCTTCAGAGGTGAATTCTATCGAACGTTTAGAGACGAGCTAACACCGATCTTTCCCAAACCCTTCCAAAAAACTGCAGAGGAAGGAACGCTCCCAAACTCATTCTATGAGGTCACCATCATCCTGAAACCACAACCAGACAAAGATACTACAAAAAAGAAAATTAAAGACCAAGATCACTGATGAATATAGATGCAAAAATCCTCAACAAATACTAGCAAACAGAATGCAACAACACATTAAAAGGATCACACACCGTGATCAGGTGGGATTTATCCCAGGGATGCAAGGATTCGTCAATATATGCAAATCCATCAATGTGATACACCACACTAACAAATTGAAGAATAAAAACCATATGATCATCTCAATAGATGCAGAAAAAGCTTTTGACAAAATTCAACACCCATTTATGATAAAAACTCTCCAGAAAGTGGGCATAGAGGGAAACCACCTCAATGTAATAAAGGCCATATATGACAAACCCACAGCAAACATCATTCTCAATGGTGAAAAACTGCAAGCATTTCCTCTAAGATCAGAAACACAACAAGGACGTCCACTCTCACCACTCTTATTCAACATAGTATTGGAAGTCCCACCACAGCAATCAGAGAAGAAAAAGAAATAAAAGGAATACAAATTGGAAGAGAAGAAGTAAAATTGCCACTCTTTGCCAATGACATGATACTACACATAGAAAATCCTAGTGATGCCACCAGAAAACTACTAGAACTAATCACTGAATGTGGTAAAGTTGCAGGATATAAAAGTAATGCACAGAAATCTCTTGCATTCCTATACACTCACAACAAAAGAGCAGAAAGAGAAATTAAGGAAACAACCCCATTTACCATCGCAACAAAAAGAATAAAATACCTAGGAATAAATCTACCTAAGGAGACAAAAAACCTGTACTCAGAAAACTATAAAACACTGATGAAAGAAATCAAAGATGACACAAACAGATGGAGAAATATACCATGTTCTTGGATGAGAAGAATCAATATTGTGAAAATGGCTATACTCCCCAAAGCAATCTACAGATGCAATGCAATCCCTATCAAATTACCAATGGCATTTTTCAGAGAACTAGAACAAAAAATTTTACAATTTGTATGGAAACACAAAAGACCCCAAATAGCCAAAGCAATCTTGAGAAAGAAAAACAGAGCTGTAGGAATCAGGCTCCTCAACTTCAGACTATACTACTAAGCTACAGTAATCAAGACAGTATGGTACTGGCACAAAAAACAGAAATATAGATCAATGGTACTGGATAGAAAGCCCAGAGATAAACCCACGCACCTATGGTCACCTAATATATGACAAAGGAGGCAAGAATATACAATGGAGAAAAGACAGCCTCTTCAATAAGTGGTGCTGGGAAAACTGGACAGCTACATGTAAAAGAATGAAATTAGAACACTCCCTAACACCATACCCAAAAATAAACTCAAAATGGATTATTAAAGACCTAAATGCAAGACCAGACACTACAAAACTCTTAGACAAAAACATAGAAAAAACACTCTTTGACGTAAATCACAGGAAGATCTTTTTTGACCCACCTCCTAGAATAACGAAAATAAAAACAAAAATAAGCAAATGGAACCTAAATTAAACTTAAAAGCTTTTGTGCAGTAAAGGAAAACATAAGACGAAAAGACAGCCCTCAGAATGGGAGAAAATATTTGCAAATGATGCAACGGACAAAGGCTTAACCTCCAAAATATACAAACAACTCATGCAGCTCCATATCAAGAAAACAAACAAGCCAATCAAAAAATGGGCAGAAGACCTAAACAGATATTTTTCCAAAGAAGACATACAGATGACCAAGAGGCACATGAAAAGATACTCAACATCACTAATTATTAGAGAAATTCAAATCAAAACTACAATGAGATATCACCTCACACCGGTCAGAATGGCCATCATCAAAAGAATCTACAAACAATAAATGCTGGAGAGGGTGTGGAGAAAAGGGAACCCTCTTGCACTGTTGGTGGGAAAGTAAATTGATACAGCCACTGTGGAAAACAGTATGGAGGTTCCTTAAAAAACTAAAAATAGAATTACCATATGACCCAGCAATCCCACCACTGTGCCTATACCCTTAGAAAACCATAATTCAAAAAGTCACATGTGGGCTTCCCCGGTGGTGCAGTGATTAAGAATCCACCTGCCAATGCAGGGGTCATGGGTTCAAGCCCTAGTCCGGGAAGATCCCACACGCTGTGGAGCAACTAAGCCCCGTGCACCACAATTACTGAGCCTGAGCTCTAGAGCCTGTGAGCCACAACTACTGAGCCCGTATGCCACAAATACTGAAGCCCACGCACCTAGAGCCCATGCTCCGCAACTAGAAGCCACCACAAAGAGAAGCCCGTGCACCGCAACGAAGAGTAGCCACTGCTCGCCACAACTAGTGAAAAAGCCCGCGTGCAGCAACAAAGGCCCAACGCTGCCCAAAAAATAAAATAAGTTTAAAAAAAAAAAAAGTTATATTAAAAACAAAAACAAAAGTCACATGTACCCCAATGTTCATTGCAGCACTATTTACAATAGCCAGGACATGGAAGAAACCTAAATGTCCATCAACAGATAAATGGATAAAGAAGATGTGGTACGTATATACAATGGAATATAGCTCAACCATAAAAAGGACCAAAATTGGGTCATTTGTAGAGATGTGGATGGACCCAGAGTCAGTCATACAGGGTGAAGTCAGAAAGAGAAAAACAAATATCGTATATTAACACATATATGTGGAATCTAGAAAAACGGTGCAGATGAACATATCTTCAGGACAGGAATAGAGACGCAGACATAGAGAACAGACATGTGGACACAGGGGGGTAAAGGGAGGGTGGGATGAATTGGCAGATTAGGTGTGACATAAATACACTACCATGTATAAAAGGGATAGCTAGTGGGAACCTGCTGTATAGCACAGGGAGCTCAGCCTGATGCTCTGTGATGACCTAGGTGGGTGGGAGGTCCAAGAGGGAGGGGATATATTTTTACATATAGGTGATTCACTTCATTGTACAGCAGAAACTAACACAACATTGTAAAGCAATTATACTCCAACAAAAATAAAAATTAAAGAAAAATAAAAACTTAAAAAAAAAAATCACCTTGACATCTGTCTAGACATGTCAGTATATAATCCTGAAGTAACCATTAACATTCAGTCATTTTAAAAAATCGGCATTATTTCCCCAAAGTTCTTTTTATTTCTAAAAACTAGAATCTAGATGAAGCATTTAGTTTTTCTTCGTACATCATGTTAGATGGCAGCTCACAGAATGCAAACAGAGTTATTTTTCTGCCCACTCATTTGGAGAAAAAAAAATGCTGCCCTCACTACCACTCAGCTTTTCCTTCATTAATCTAGTTGATCCCCTATTCAGCAGTACATGTAACACTGCTCTTAACATCTTCTCCTTTCTCCAAGCTCTAAACTCTATTCCAGGATCTCTGCCAAACCCCTCCGTACCTCAAAATGCCCCTGAATATTTATCTACCCCCTCTTGGGGGAAGAAGTATCCATCCCTCCTTGCTAAGGCTAACCCTCCTTCCACCTGCACTCCTGATGTCATTCTCTCCTCCAGGACCTTCCTCAGTAATGTAGCAATAATGAGCTCTACCATCTTTGATAGATCTCCTCCTTCACAGCTTCCAAGTACCATCGACTTCACCCCAAACACCCCCAGCAACTACCATGTAACAAGTTCCTTTCTCCTCACTGCCAACACTCGGCTCTCCTTTTTTGCTTACTTAGATGGTGGTACCACCCATCCTCCTAACTGCTCTCTCTGCTTCTGATTTCTTCATTTCTAATTCATCAGGTCGAATACAACAGCTTCATCCTCTAAACCACAGCTCTGACTTTCACTTTTCTACTCAAAAAGATTTAAGGGATTGATTATATATAAAATCGTTTTCAAAGCTCATAGTACAGCCCTCTAAAAAGCTAGTTCCTATCCATCCCATCTCTTAATCGCATCAGGCTCTCTCCGAGAGAAACATAACATACAGTGTAGCTACCACTCACTGAGCAGCATCATTCATTCATTCTGCTGTTCATTATTTATTTATTTATTTTACTGAAGGCCTACCAGGTATCAGGTACTATTCTAGGCACTGTGAATGCAGCAGTGAACCTAAGAGGCAAAAAGCTCTGCCTTCATGCAGCTTACAGCTCAAGTGGGGGGGGGATGGACTATAAGCAAAGAAATAAGATACGGTATATCAGATGGTGCTAAGTGCTATAAAGAAAAATAAGGGAGAAAAGGACAATAGCGAATGGTAATGGGGGTGTGATTTAGAAGTGTGGTTGGGGAAAGGCTCACTGAGAAGGTGACATTTGGGCAAAAACCCAAAGGAAATGGGAGAACAAGCCATGAGGATATGTAAGGGATGACGATTCCAGGCAGTAGAAAGCCCCTGAATTGCGAACGCCCAGGTTCAAGCAATAGCAAGGAGGCCGGTGTGACTGGAGTAAAGTGAGGGAGGGTATAATAAGACAGAGAAGACTAGGGCCAGATCATGTGGTGTGAAGAACCCTGGTTTTTACCCTGTGAGCTGAAAGCCACTAGATGGTTTTGAGCCAAGAAGGGTCACATCTGACTTGAGTTTTAAAATGATCACTCCAGATGGTGTGTGGAGAAACAGGGCGGAAGGTTAGAAACAGGGAGACCAGGCAAAAAAATGGAGGACCAAGGTGGTAGTAGTATAGGATGGAATTTGCTGGCGGATTAGACTGTAGAGTACGAGAAAAAGAAAAGCCAAGGTAGATGCAAACTATTACATTTAGAATGGATAAACAACAGCTCCTACTGTATAGCACAGGGAACTATATCCAATCTCCTGGGATAAACCATAATGGAAAAGAATATTAAAGAAAGCATGTGTATATGTGTATAACTGAGTCACTTTGCTGTACAGCAGAGATTGGCACACCATTGTAAATCAACTATACTTCAATTAAAAAAAAAAAAACACAAGAGCCAAGCATGACTTCAAGGGTTTTAGACTGAGGAACTGGTGAGACAGAGGAGCAATTTAGCAAAGTTACAGAAAGCAGTTCTAGGAGAACATAATTAAAGGGGAGTGAGAGGAAGATCAGCAGTTCAATTTCATACATGTTAGCTTTGAGATACCTACTAAGGATCCAAGTAAACTTGTCAGTTATGCAGCTGGATATACACCTTGGAGTTCAGGATCTGAGTTCACACTGAAGATACCTGGGAGTCATCAGTGTAGAGACGGTTTTAAAAGCATGAAACTAGATGAGAGTCCCAGGGACTAAATGGAGATAGAACTGAGCCTTAGAGCACTCCAACATTTAGACTTTTAGAGATGCAGAAAAAAACAGGGAGAGAGGCCAAGAAGGAACAGCCAGTAGGTAAGAAGAAGGCCTGGAAGAATAATATATTTATGAGGGCTGGGAATTAACCACTAAATTTACCAACATGGCGGTTACTTGACCTTGACAAGAACAGTTTTGGGATAATAATGAGGACCAAAGCTGACTAGAATGGGTGAGAGAAAGACTGGGTGAGAGAAGTGGAGGTAGTGTGTACAGACAGGTCTTCTGAGGACACATAACCATACAATGAACCACATGCTTCACAGGCTAATTAGGAGATAATGCTCTTAATCCTCACGTGACCCTATGAAATAAGTACCATTTAATATTCCCACCTACAAAGCTCAGAGAAGTGAAATAATTTGTTCAAGGCCAGAATCTGTGAGTGGCAGGACCAGGACTCCAAACCCAAGTCTGTTTAATTCCAAAGCCTACGGCTGGTGACAGTGATGGAGCCTCCCAGTCTTTGGGGGGAAGCAGCTGTGACCTATTCCTGTTCCCAAGGATTCCCCAGTTCTTTAACAAGGTCCTATAACTCTAAAGCCAGCCCTTTTGGAGAACACCAAAGCAGGCCCCTACTTTTCTTTGTGAACTTGTCAGTGCTCCGATAAATGAAGTCATCACTGCACTGACCTGAGTTAGGGAGCACTGATCCTTTGCCATTCTTCACGTCCACCACCCAGGTGGCTTCTTGACCTCCAGGGCCATCCTTCACCTTGAAGGCAAAAATACCACCGATTTTCTTCACAAACTGCTCCCCTTCCTGGAAAGAAAAATAACACAGAGTTATATGAAGTTCATTCCTCTGGCTTTTCCCCAAATTTTTAAATAGATATGTGACGTGAGCAGCTGGGCCAGCAGACAGTCCCCAAGCTCCCTTAGGATCTTTTACCCAGAAAAGTCTGAAAGGCAACCAGGCAACAACTCCAACATCTGCCAAATCTTTTGTTGAAAATGGCTTTCTGGATACAACTGGTGGAAGGACAGGGAGAATGGGAGAGTGGGTGTGGCACAGCAGCATTTTCTACTGCAGTAGCCTTCATTTGTCTCAATAATTTCTGAAAGATTCTCTCTGGCCTCTCTCAATGTAGGAAGCCTAACTCCTCTTTTTCTTTGTAGGTAAATTCCTTCACATATATTTTTGGTGTTCCACAATCAGAATTTAAAGATAAGTGGTTCAACTCATTTCCTGGATGAGTATAAAGAATTATACAAGTAATATACCATCCACCACCTACTTTTGGATCTTGAGGAATGAAGCTGGAAAAATAACCTCAGATCCACATCTCCGTAGGCTGGTTTCCTTTCTCCCTCCCTCTCCCCCCCTTCATTCCCACTCTGTTTCATCCTTCCTTACTGAAATATTGATTGACCGAAACAATGATTGGCACCAGACTTTATTCCAGACGCTACGGACTTAGAAGGGTAAATGATAATACTCTATGATCACTACGAAAAAGGGGAACACAGGGGCCTACAGGAGCACAGAGGACCCGCTAACCCAGCTGGCAGGGTGAATGACTCACACACCTTAAAAAAAAACACACACAATGATTTTATTGCAATTATTTTTCTTTAGAGAAAAAAACATATTGTACTGTGGAAAAAACAGAAAATACTGAGAAGCAAAAAGAAAACAAATCATTCATAAATTCACCACTCAGAGAAAATAACATTTTGATATAAATCTCCTCTCTATATATCAGATATATATATAGATATATCTCCTCAGTATATATCTGTTTTGTAATCCACTTTTCGGTTTAATATAGCTATCCTTATTACTGTGTCATTAAGTATTCTTTCATATAATTTTAAATGACCATAGTCTTTAATTGTAGATGTGTACTTATACTTTATTTAACCAACACTCTGCTGCTTGATGTTTAAGGTTAGTCCTAACTTCTGGCTCTTATAACAATACTGTACATAACGTTCTTATATCTAAGTATTTTTACATAACCTCATTTACTTAAGGTTAATCTCCAAGAATTAAATTTTACTAATTAATAACAATGAATTTGCAATCAGCATAGGTTTGAATTCCTGCTCTGCCATTACTTATATAACCCTGAGCAAGTTACTAAATCTCTCTGAATCTCAGTTTTCTTATCGGTGAAATGGAGATAATAATATAGCTACCCTCATAGAGTTGTATGGTATTTAAATACCCGCAAAGCACAGAGTAACTGCTCAATAAACGCTGGTATTTTTTTTTTTTTTTTTTTTTGCGGTACGCGGGCCTCTCACTGCTGTGGCCTCTCCCGTTGCGGAGCGCAGGCTCTGGACGCGCAGGCTCAGCGGCCATGGCTCACGGGCCCAGCTGCTCTGCGGCATGCGGGATCCTCCCGAACCGGGGCACGAACCCGCGTCCCCTGCATCGGAAGGCGGACTCCCAACCACTGCGCCACCAGGGAAGCCCTAAACGCTGGCATTTTTTCCCATTATTTTACTCTATGATCTGTCTGCTCTTCCTGTGCCAGTATTATAGCTTTATAAATGTACTTTACTCTTTGATACAGTAAATACCATAATTCCTCTCTTAGAAAGATTCTTGACTATTCTTGGATCTGTTTTGGACATTTTTTCCTCTAGATGTACATTATAATCATTTAGTTAGTTCTTTCCCCGAAAAATACCATAATTCCTCTCTTAGAAAGAGTCTTGACTATTCTTGGATTTGTTTTGGACATTTTTTCCTCTAGATGTACATTATAATCATTTAGTTAGTTCTTTCCCCGAAAATGGGGCTACAGGACTTCCCTGGTGGTGCAGTGGTTTAGAATCCACCTGCCAATGCAGGGGACATGGGTTCAATCCCTGGTCCGGGAAGATCCCACATGCCACAGAGCAACTAAGCCCGTGCACCACAACTACTGAGCCTGTGCTCTAGAGCCCGCGAGCCACAACTACTGAGCTGGCATGCCACAACTACTGAAGCCTGCATGCCCTAGAGCCCATGTGCCACAACTACTGAGCCCGCGTGCTGCAACTACTGAAGCCCGTGCGCCTAGAGCCCATACTCCACAACAAGAGAAGCCACAGCAATGAGAAGCCCATGCACAGCAACAAAGAGTAGCTCCCACTCGCCCACAACTAGAGAAGGCCTGCACGCAGCAACAAAGACCCAATGCAGCCAAAGTAAAGAAACAAACAAACAAATAAATAAATGGGGCTACATACAATATATGGATCTGTCTGGAGGAAAAGTAATATCTTTACAATATTAAGTCCTCCCATCCATGAAGATGGTGTATCCTCAAGTTTTCCCTGATGTCCCTTGGCAATATTTTGTCATTTTCCCCCATATAGGCTTTTGTTCATTTCTTGCCAAGTTTATTCTTAGTTTTTTTATATTTTACATTACTCTTGTTAATAATATATTTTTCATTATATTTCATGACTAGGTAATTGCAAATATATAGAAAATATATTCATCTTTACATATTTATTCTGGAATTGGCTATCTTTTCAGTTTTCTTGTAATTTCTAATAGATTTTTTATTTACCACCTTTTTTTTTTTTTCAGCCTTACATCCCTGCAATAATTTATA
>RJWK010071088.1:0-10759 GCA_004363435.1 Platanista minor
AAAAAAAAAAAAAAAAAAATGAGGCTGCGAAAGTAAGCAAAGACCATCAAAGGGTGGCATATGCCCTGTAGGGAGTGAAGACTTGACTCTGGAAGCTCCACAGGTCTCTTCAGCCCTCCCCTCACTCGTCCTACACATCCCCATCCTTCTAGCACAGAGGCTATACTCCGTAGGGCCAGTGAGGGATCTACGGGGAATTAGTGACTTATGGAAAAAAGGTACAGGTAACAAAAAATGGGGGAACATTCCTTCCAATATAATGCCAACTGTACTCATGGTTCAGCCTAATCTTTGTTTTTTGTGATGTTTATTAAAAACACGTCAACAGTAAACAGTGTTGTAAACAGTAAAACTTATCCACCTTAAGTACAGTTTTTGGATTTTGAAGATGTATACAGTCATGGGACTTCTCTGGTGGTCCAGCGGCTAAGACTCCACGCTCCCAATGTAGGAGGCCCCAGGTTCCATCCCTGGTCAGGGAACTAGATCCCACGTGATGCAACTAAGAGTTTGCATGCCGCAACTAAAGATTCCCACGTGCCGCAACAAAGATCCTGTGTGCTGCAACTAAGACCTGGCACAGCCAAATAACTATTAAAAAAAAATATATATATATACATACACATATACATATATATATGTATACAGTCTTGTTACCACCAAAATTAAGATACAGACCCTTTCCATCATCCCAAAGAAATTCCTTCTCCCTCCCCCCAGGTCCCTGACAATCACAGATCTGTTTTCTGTCCCTTTTTCAATTTAATCTTAATCCTCCCTTTAAATAGATACAAGTGCACATAAAGTAAATACAGCTGACCCTTTGAAACTCAGCCTGACTCCGAGGGGTCCTCCTGAGTACAAAAGCCTTTCTGTGCCCCTGGTTTCTTATTTGTAGGAAAAGGCTTCAGCCTCCTAGACCTTCCCTGAGTTCCAAAAGGCAGATTCAAACAGTTACTAGTGAGAAAAGTGAAGGAACGCAGAAACAGTTGAAAGGCAGTAAAAAAACAATAGTGCAGGGACTTCCCTGGTGGCGCAGTGGTTGAGAATCCGCCTGACAGTGCAGGGGACACGGGTTTGGGCCCTGGTCTGGGAAGATCCAACATGCAGTGGTGCAACTAAGCCTGTGCATCACAACTACTGAGCCTGCACTCTAGAGCCTGCGAGCCACAACTACTGAAGCCCGTGTGCCTAGAGCCCATGCTCCTCAACAAGAGAAGCCACCGCAGTGAGAAGCCTGTGCACCTCAACGAAGAGTAGTCCCTGCTCACCACAACTAGAGACAGCCCACGCACAGCAACAAAGACCCAACACAGCCAAAAATAAATAAATGAATAAATAAATTTATTAAAAACAAACAGGGCTTCCCTGGTGGCGCAGTGGTTGAGAGTCCGCCTGCCGATGCAGGGGACACGGGTTCGTGCCCCGGTCCGGGAGGATCCCACATGCCACGGAGCGGCTGGGCCCGTAAGCCAGGGCCGCTGAGCCTGCGCATCCGGAGCCTGTGCTCCGCAACAGGAGAGGCCACAGCGGTGAGAGGCCCGCGTACCGCAAAAAAAAAGAAACAATAGTGCAACCCTGGGGCAGGGTCCTGGTTCCTCCTCAAGGGATATATATTACAATATCTTTGAGCTCTTCTGCAGGAACTGAGGCCCCCCCCCCCACCTGGCTGGACAATGGTAACTTCAGGCTGAGCACTAGATTCCTGGAGCACTGCCCTGTAACCTCACCACCAACCAATCAGAAGAAAGTCACACACCCTGCAGCCCTCACCCCAAATTTTGCCTATAAAAACACTTCTCCAAAACGATCAGGGAGTTCCGGTCTTTTGAGGACAAAATGCCCATTCTCCTTGCTTGGCCCTTGCAATAAACCTTCCTCTGCTCCAAACTCCCATGTTTCAGTTTGTTTGACCTCACTGTATGTTGGGCACCTGAACTTGCATTTGGCAACACCTTAAACAACACAGGTTTGAACTGTGCAGGTCCACTTATATGTGGATTTCTTTTCCATAACTACATTAGAAACTTTTTTTTAAGATTTGCAACAATTTGACAAGAATTGCAAACTATGTAGCCTAGAAATATTGAAAAAAAATGAAGGAAGTTAGGTATGTCATGAATGCATAAAATATATGTAGATATACATATAACATACAAAATATGTGTTAAGTTTTGGAGGAGTCAGAAGTTATACATGGATTTCTGACTGTATGGGGGTGCGTCCCTAACCCCTGCTATTCATTTTTCCTTTTGCATTATGACAAAATTTGCAAGGACTCTGCCCAAATTTGTCTTAATCTGTGACAGAAAACTGAAACTTCTAGAAAATATTTAGTCAAATTGCGAGTAAAAATGAAGAGTTAGACTAAATGCAACTTACATATATGTTACATCCCAAAGTTTCTTAATCTTTGGATCAGCAGTTTCCCGGATGAAATTGTGATGTTCCCTCCAAAGGCTGCTCGTAAAACGCTACCTAACACCCATCATCAAACGTATGGGATTCGGGATTCCCTGGTGGCGCAGTGGTTGAGAGTCTGCCTGCCAATGCAGGGGACATGGGTTCGCGCGTCCGGAGCCTGTGCTCCGCAACGGGAGAGGCCACAGCAGTGAGAGGCCCGCGTAATGGAAAAAAATATATGGGATTCGAGTTTCTCTAGCCCTTAAATGTACTAGCCAGTAACCTTGGAGGCACTGCTTAGCCTCTCTAAGCCTGTTCCTCATCTGTTGAACTAAAATTCATTCACTAAATACTCATTAGATTTCTACTACGTGACAGGCACTGGGGATACAGGAGGGAACAAAACAAAAACATACAAACATCCCTGCCATCAATGAGGTTATGTATGAAAAATGTCAGGGTCAACAGTGCAAAAGAGAAAAAAATAAAGCAGAAGAGAAAAAGTGGTCAGGGGAGGCCTTTCCAATGAGGCCTCTGAGCAGAAACCTGAGAGTGGCTCTCTGGAGGCGTGACACCAAGTCCAAGTGTCAGTCTAAGGAACTCCAAGGCCAGCGGGGCTGAGGCAGAGGGAGGGAGACCTTAGGATAGGAAGTCAGAGGTTCAGGTCAGCTGTGGCAGCGCCCGCGCCTCGGGCCACTGCAAGAACTTAGGCCTCGGCTCCAAAGGAGACTGGAAGGCACCAAAAAGTTCTGGGTGGCGCAATGACAAAATCGAACTATGTTTAAAAAGATCACTCTGACTTGGGGATGGGGGGGTGGGGGAACAGAGCAGGGAGACCACCTAGAGGCTACTGCAGCCATCCAAGAGCCAAGATGGGAACACCATCCTGCACCCCGCCTCCCAGCCTATGACAGCTGGGCATGTTTTGCCCTAGAGACACTACCAGACACGAGACAAGCACTCAGAACCTGTAAGTAAGAACAGTACCTGGTTTCTAAGGTAGGGTGTATTCAGATATGTATCTTAGGATGCCAGGAGTACCCCCGGTCTGCAGCCCTTTACCCACAAGAAGGTGGGGCTGGGAGGATGGGGAAGGCCCAGGACTCCAGCAGGCAAAAGGCACCTACTGCCACAGCAAGGTCACGGCCAGTGGAGGTTTTATAGTGAGTCTCTGCTGTCCACCCCATTCCAAAAGAACCCCACCTCCCCTGACTCCGCCCAGGCAGGGAAAAGCAGGGGCAAGTATAATGGTCCAGCCTCAGGCCCACGGAAAGCCACTTATGTTTACGTTTTACGTTTATACATTTACACTCACACTCATTTATGCTTAAGAGGGAACTGACAGATGTGGACAGGGAATGCTGCCTGCCGTCCCAGGGAACAAGGAGTGCTGCCTGTCACTGCAGCAAACCAGGCTCTGGCCACCGGCCACTGCAGCCACCATCCCCATACCTCCCGATGCCCCTCCACCAAGCCCCCATGGTGCACACCGAGGGGAAATTAGAGAAAAAGAGGAAGCACTGTGTGCTCTGGGCACTGGCCCTAGATAGTTCATATGCAAATCTAAGGAATAATTACAATGAGCCCAGATGCTGGTATCTTCCCATACATCGAAAAGCACTAAAATCATTAACTTGTGATGTCTGTTTCTTGTGACTATCAGTTGTCTTTGATGTCTGACTACATGGTTTGTTTTTTGTTTTTGTTTTGTTGTTGTTGTTCAGCAAAAACTCCTAAATATCCTGGCTATTATTCCCTTATCTCTTTGGAGCAGTTCCTCAGAGCTCTCGGAGAGGCTGTCTGCTGAGCTTCAATCTTCAGTAAGGTCCTCAAATAGAACTCAACTTGCAACTTTTAGGTCGTGCGTTTTTCTACAGTCAACCGTTTCAGTGAACAACAAAGGGACCCAGAGCAGACTTCTCTCCTTCGCCTGAACTCTATGAGGATCTGGAGCCTTGGTACCAGCAAAGGCCTCTTGTGCCCGGCCGCCTCCAGACGAATTTAGGTAAGTCTCTTCTGGATCTTGGATTTCCTATTACTGGCTGATGATCCTAAGCTTTATTTGGTGGTGGATAAACTCCTCGTTGGAAGAGTAAACTTTCCCTGAACTTAGTTTCAGGAAGAGGTACCTGGGTTACCCCGCTTGAATGACACTGGGAAAACTCTGCTCAGTTCAGAGAGACACTGGAAAGATTTTATTATGTATTTGTTGCCGAAATCTCGGCTTCTGTACTCCAGTGCCGAATAGAAATACGAAAACAGAATTTAGGAGAAAAGAGAAAAAAGTGCCTTTATTTCTTTGCTAAGCCAAGAGGGGACACAGTGGGCTAGTGCCTCCAAAAACTGTGCCCCTCCTCCCCTCCACCACCACCGGGGAATTGCAGAAGATTTCATATGCGGGGCTTGCAGTCTGTGGTATATGATAAGGATCAAAGTAGTGAAGGTCTTGCTTTCTTTTTCTCCTTGCATTATTTCAAAACAGTCACCGTGGCGTCAGGCGGCCTGGTAATTGGGTCCCTCTGTCTCTGGTTTATTGGCCTGCGCGACCTTCTTTCTGAAATGCAAACGCTACAGGGGGTGGTTTGCCGCCAGGGAGCATAGGGAATTTACCTAAAATTAGGCAGCGACAGGAGCAGGATGTAATTCACACAGAGTCAGGGGTGACAGGGGCAGGATGTAATTGACATAGGGTCAGAGAGTGAGAGGTTAGCTTTGTGAAGTACCAATCTAGTTACAGACACTACAGATTAGTAACAGTTAAAATAAAACGAGTGATTAACTCTTTCAGGCCAGGTTATGTTTCTTCTCTAGCCTGTTCACTGTCCCCTTTACTTTCCTTGTTCTCAGGAGAGGGAAAACTTCATCTCTATTTTTGCTGCAACATACACATACAGAATTTATTCCTACAAGTACCTGCTCAGTTGGGAATTAAAGGAAATCTCACCCTAAAACTGGCCAAATTGGGATTATTCTAACATTCCAAAATGCATGTTAAAAGAACCCCAATTAATTCTTTTAACATTCCAAAATTAATTAACTAAAAACATTCTAGCTGTGTCTGCAGCTACAAAAAGCCAGGCTGGTAAAACATCTTTTCAGAATTCCGACCTTAGAGGAACAAAAGCCCTTCTAGGAGGAACTTGCATTTCTCTCCCTGGGTCTTTGGTAAATTTTTAGAGGGCTCTCACTATAAACAGCTGTTTTATTGGTACCGATGAAAAGACCAAAGCAGAAAGTAAATACAAAAAACTATAACTGCTAACCTTAACAACTCCCTTAGTTTAAAACAAATAAACAGCAACAACAAAAAAAGTTTGGGAAGCTGTATCTGTGGTCAGTTTCCCCTCAATGGGTCTCACAGATGGTAATAAAAGCATTAGATTAATTGTTAATCAGGTTGATTAACAAGGGGATAAGAAACTGAGGGGAAAGTCTAGAGATGTCTTCCCAACAAGGTGGAAATTTTAAAGGGACTTATCCTAAAAGGATAAAAATCTTTAGATGGTTAAGAAATGGGATAAATAAAACAGACATTAATGGGATTAAAATAAATGTTTTGATACAACACTAAGGTTGGATGGCCAAAGGGACCCCCATTGGTCCCAATACTAAAGAGCCCCAAACAAGTCTACTCTATTTACCCCAGTTTACAACATACATATATTTAAAAGGCTGCTGGGGACTTCCTTGGTAGTCCAGTGGTTAAGACTTCACCTACTAATGCAGGGGTGTGGGTTCCATTCCAGGTTCAATCCCTGGTCAAGGAGCTAGGATCCCACATACCTCAAGGCCAAAAAACCAAAACACAAAACAGAAGCAATATTGTAACAATTCAATAAAGAAAAAAAAAAAGGTCCACATCAAAAAAAAAAAAAAAAAAAAAAAGTCTGCTAGAAAATTATACTGAGATACCTGACCAGCAATTGCTTGGAGCAACAGGCCAATTAATCAAGTTGGCTCAACTCCTCAACTAGGGACCCCAAAGCCTTTTACACAAAAATAGATAAAATGGTCGGGGGAATAAAAGGAAGGTTTCTAGGGTCAACAACAAATTGGCACTTGCCAACTACCTCTACAAGGATTAAATCCTGTGCTGCTGCAGCTGCTGATTTTCAACACCCCCTAAAAGAAGTTCAGGGCAGAGAGCAGAAATGAAGCACTCCGTGCTCTGGGAACAACTGGCAGAACAGGTCTTCAGAGAGTTAGATGTTTTCAGGAGCCGATTTTATGAGCTCAATTCTTGTATCTCCTCATGTCTAGAAAAGCACCAAAATCCTTCATGGTGACGACTGCTCCTTGTGACTAGCAGTAACGTTCACGAGACTAGCAGAAACCTTCTGCAAAAAAATATGTGCTTGATTGCATGTATTCCCCCTTCACCAAAATCACATATATACTGACCTTCCCCCCTGCCTCTTTGGAGCAGTTTCTCAGAGCTGTCTGGGATGCTGTCTACCTGGCTGCAGTCTTCATTTTGCCCCAAATAAAACTTAACTCGCAACACTCACGTTGTGCATTTTTTTAAAGTAGACACTGGGACTCCCTGTAAGACCAAACCTAGTTGATGGGGTCCTAATGGAGGCTAAAATTAAAGATATAAGAGTTGATAGAATTGAGATGAACGTTTATAAAAGTTGGTATATTTGAATGGGCTTTATATATGATGGTTACATCTCTTCTACCAATTATATTATGGGATAAACATTAGGTCTCACTAGGGAATGCTTCCCTTGCCTGGTATAAGATAGGGCATATAAATCTGCCCCTCAGGCAATATTGATTAAACATACTAAGGAAAATCAATAAGGTGATCTGAGCCCACACAATATGAAATAAAACTGAGAGCTAATATTCAGGGACTAATAAAAACAATAATGGAGATTTTTTTTTTTTGCCCCTAGGGTAAATTGCTCTGGGTTTAATTTGTACAGTCAGAATCTGAGGGCCTTTGTTGAATGCCCTGTGCACAGTTTGGAAGGCATGATAGATTGAACCCTGAAGTTCTAGAACATAGAACTCTTGATTTTCAGTGTAGTTGGAAATCTTACTGATATAAAAAAGCAAATTAAAGAAAATGTAGTTGGGCAAATCAATCTTTCAATATCATTTAGGTGGCAGACCAGTTCTCTGGGGAATTAATAGCAACTGTCTTCGTCTTTCAAGTCTCTGCAAATCAGAAATGTAAGTACAGCCCACAAGGACCTGAGACTGAGCCTAATTAGCTCAATCAGGTAGAACCTGAACCCCCTTCCCTCCACCAAAATAAAAAGGAAAAAAGAGGGAGGCCATGTTAAACTCAAACTGCTGGAAAGGCTCCCTCACCAAATCTAATTCACAGCCGCCTTCAGAATTTATCAAGGACAGATACAAATCTTAAAAATCTTTTCCACAATAGTGAAAAGCTTTAGTCACCTGAGCAAATAAATTTAACTTACTCCAAATATTACTTATAAACTAGTAAGTTTATAATGTAATAACTGATTCATGACTAAGTTTTGAAATGAAGCTATAAGATCTCTATTTATGTCTGTTTATATGTCCGTGTGTACATTATACATATATGTCCATACCTCCAGATAATATTATTAAAATTAACTTTATAAAAGACCTGTATTTAATTGACTTAAAAGTAAGCACTTACAAATTGAGTATTTTTAAATATAATAAAAAACTCACCCAAATTTCAAGTTCATGTAACCTAGGAAATGTTCAATATTAAGTTAATATCCAGTTTTAAAGTTTAAATTTGTTGGTTTAATTAATACGGACATGTCTTACTTTTATTGCACCTAGGTTTACTAAAAGTTAAATAGGTCACATTGTCTCTGTTAAATTCATCAAGAAAAATATCTTGAAATGATGGGTGACTTGGTCTAATGTCTCACGAAGTTTTTCATGGGTAATCTAAACATAACTGTAATTCAATAGATATACATGGGGTAAGAGCTTTTAGGTAAATTCTTTAAGAATAATTATGTTTTATGGTATGTCTACTTAAAAAATAGTTTCTCCAGATTTTTGGTGACTTCAGAGTTTTGCTAAGTTAAATGATGGAAATTTATTAAATGTCTAGATCCTTCCCAAATAAAATAAGATACTGAAACATTACTCAACATAGGCTGCCTTTTACGGAGAAACTAAAGATACTTAGGTTTATTAATAAAAATGTTTGATGTCACACTGAAAAATTTTCTATTAAAAAAAGCACATATTTTTTAGAAATCATAAACAGTATTTGTGATTTTGCCAATCTATAGAATAGTAATGTGAAAGACAGTTTATAATTGCTTACTTCTTAGTTTTCACTAGAAATTAAGGTTTTTAAAAGATTGGAATTCTGGTTAATATATGTAATTGAGACAACTAAAATTGGTAAGGAAAACATCTTTGTATGAAAGGAAAAAAGGTATATAAAGTGGAAACACGTTTTGTTGAGGGAAAAGAAAGTAATTTTGTCCTGGAGAGAGAGAAAGAAAGGAAAAGCGTAGGACAAAATCTGAAAGTAAAAAGAAAGTTACAGAAGGTATGTGGAAATGGAAGGCTGAGAAAAGAGTTCTGTACACGGTCAGGACTGGCTAAGATTAAAATAAAGTTTACTTGAGTAAATAAATTTCAATATCAAAAGTAAGCTAGCATGATTAACATAAATATGGATCTGAAATTTAACTGAATCTTTTTATCACTGAGAACTCAATCAACAGACACTAAAATTATAACTAAAATATAGGGAGAGTGTCCAAATCTTCTGGATATTAAGGGGCCCTCTGAGCACACAAAAAGACAAGAGAAATGAAGATCTTGCCTAAACCCTTCTTTTCAGAATGAGAAAGTAGGCTCAACGGCTTGCCCCAAGATGGGGGGAGGTAGGAGGTGGGGAGGCGGGGGCCAGGACCTCACAATTCATTTGAAGACATTTTGCACATCTGAAAGATATGATCTCAACACACCATTGTAAAGCAATTATACTCCAGTAAAGATGTTTAAAAAAAAAAAAAGGCCATTAAACCCTTAAAGATAAATAAATAAATAAATAAAATCTTTGCCCTTTTAAAAAAAAGAAATATCTTATTTCACTCTGTCACCCAACCTGGCTTCTAGAGCATATGGTTAATTTGTGTTAAAAATAAATAAAGGCATTTAACTTCTGCCAAAAAAAAGTGATATGAACAGATGTCCATAACATGAATATATACTGACTGGCACTTCTGATTTGAATTCAAGACTATGGGGTTTGCACATAACCACTTTTATATTACATCTGTGTCTTCTTTCTTCCACACAAAGAATAATGATTCTCAAGACTCGGGAGATGATAGAATCTGAATATCTCATAATTATTTCTTTGTTTTATTGCACATTACATACATAATAATTTCAGAGTAATAAAATATTAATACTACCATCACCAATATGATTACTGAAAGTTAAAAAGAAATTTCTTTCAGTGCAGCCACTATGGAAAACTGTATGGAGGTTCCTCAAAAAATTAAAAATAGGGCTGCCATATGATCCAGCAATCCCACTCCTGGGTATACCCAGACAAGACTATAATTTGAAAAGATACATGTACCCCTATGTTCATAGCAGCACTATTTACAACAGCCAAGACATGGAAACAACCTAACTGTCCATCAACAGATGAATGGATAAAGAAGATAAAATGGTATATGTATCCAGTGGAATATTAGCCATCAAAAAGAATGAAATAATGCCGTTTGCAGCAACATGGATGGACCTAGAGATTATCATACTAAGCGAAGTAAGTCAGAAGGAGAAAGACAAATACCATATGATATCACTTATATGTGGAACCTAAAATACAATACAAATCAACATATCTACGAAACAGAAACAGACTCACAGATATAGAGAACAGACCTGTGGTTGCCAAGGGGGAGGGGGCATAGGGGAGGGAAGGAATGCGAGTTTGGGATTAGCAGAGGCAAACTATTATACATAAGATGGATAAACAACAAGGTCTTATCGTCTAGCACTGGGAACTATATTCAATATTCTGTGACACACCATGATGGATAAAAGAATATGAAAAAGAATATATATATACATATATATATACACACACACACACACACACAGAACTGAGTCATTTTGCTGTACAGAAGAAATTAATACAACACTGTAAATCAACTATACTTCAATAAAATTAAAAAAAAAAAAGATATGATCTCTACATATCTGCCCATCACATGTATTCAGCCATTGGTCGGGACATAGTTTAAATAAGTTAATAAGCTAAAAAAAAATTCAGAGCCTGAAAAAATAAAAATTAATGTGTTCATTGTTATGTAAGCACTTATGGGTCATCATTTGAGAAGAAGTGGGAAATTTTAAAGCT